>DWPQ01002147.1:0-11039 GCA_018251795.1 Perichares adela | reverse complement strand
GAAGCATCGGATACAGGGATATTGAGGAGTGGGATTGTGCAGCTAAGGACTAATTAGACACAAATACAAGAGCGCAAGCAAGATAATAAAAGTTCCTATAAATGTATCTTTGTTACTTCTACAAGTAACGTAAACAAAACAACAATTTTTCTAAATATCAAGCAAACATCGAGCAATCAACGCATGAATATGGGTACATTTTCATTTGATAAATCCGAGTAACCAAGCATCGAAAAATACTGACATACTAAAACTACCGATATCCAGAACTTCATGTGGTAAAAGATTTATTAGTTACAAAAGGATATTAAGATATATAATGATTTACGAGATGTTATTAATGCATTTAATGCAAGACCTATAACAAAATTTTAAAACATTATTAATAAAGAGTGAAAAAAGTTGTATTTTTATTTAATATGTGTTGTAAATAAATTTATTAAACAATAAAACTTGTATTACGTATATAGAGTCAGATAGTGTAGGCCGAGTGTCTTGACTGTCTGCCCAGTGTCTTAAAATGTCAGAATGACTATTAAAAGTTTTGATCTGTGAAAGTGTGATTTTATATGATATAATTTGAAAAAATAATTTCGATAACATTCAACCTTCAACAAATTATCAATTTCAAGTAGTAAGTAGTACCACTCGTATGTGATATTAACATTAAATTATTACATGTGAAATTTATAATGTTCCTCCACAATGTTCGTAGTCTTTTCAGATTTGTCCACCTTGGTATTAGTGAACCGTGACGGTGTATTCGTACGATAGTTGCATTGTACTCAGTTGTTGTTTACAGTAACTCACTCAATTTAATTTGACTTGTACAGTTTTCTGGCATTGATGAGTTTTGACAGACTGTATATTTTAAATAAAAATGTGTTAAAAGGCCAACAGAGATATGGTAAGTTAAGTACAGCGTAGGTGATGTAGCCATGTAGTATAGTCACTGTAGTATATTTTCTGTAAGGACGTAGCTGTACCCAATGTATAGTCACGTACTTGTAAGAGTTAATAACGAAATCTCCGAGGCCGGTGACGACGGTGTCGGTGAAGGTGATCCTGAGAGCAGGGTTGTCGACGACCACCTTGCCCAGCTCCACGGGGTCCAACGGTGCGATCCCCAGTTCAGGGATACCCTTCGCGAACTTGGGCCCCGCGACAGCTATCACCTTTTCGATGCAGCCGTTCAGGTTCTCGTCTGATGTTGAGCAGGCTTTGATGAAAGATGCTGGGGACAAATTACATTTTTGGTTGAATCCAACTAGAGATCTCGAATATGGTTTTGATGTTTCTATAGCATTACTATATTTTTTAATAGAAGTGTACCTATTTAATGAAATCTTGAAATTAATCTTAATCAGAGAAACCGTGTATATGTATAAGTTTGGAAGTTTACGCGGTTGGTTTCTGTACAGATAATAATAAATAAATAGTTGCGTAATGTCATCAATGTCATCTTCTTACTCATGTGCCCTCTGTTTATCATTATTTGTCAAAGTGTAAACTACATTTGAAGTACCAACTGCCCATGTAGACGTAGAACCAGTTCTGCCGGTGGTTGTCGATCAATCTAATGAATGACCTCACTCGCTTTGTCCCAAACAGTTCCTCGGTCATGTTACAAATGTATGCTACAGTCAAATTTTTACCATTTGTACATATATAAAGATAGTGAGATGTTTTTGTTTTTGCTGTGTAACTTCTTGTGTAATTACGTGTAAGTTATGTAAGTCCTTCGTGGTGTTGGTTTTATTACCATTGGGTTGTTACTGGGTGCGTTTTATCACTTATATTACAGTAGCTCGTATAAAATAGCTTTATATTATACCTACCCATGATAGTCTTTTATACCATAATTACAATTTCATCAACACTTACGACTAAAATTCGTGTTATTAAGCCCCATTATTCATTCAAATTAAGTGAAATCATAGACCGTAAATTGTTGGTTTTCATTTAACATTACTGAAATCGCCTCCACGGAGAGAGTGCTGTTTTGGTATTTTACGTATTCTATGAAAACGGCTCCTAGCACCTGTCTTCGGTGACTTATTTACTTTTAGCGATATAACGTTGCGCCCGCGTCACATGCTCACCGCCCTAACCGGCTTATCCTTTATGACCCAAACTACACGTAGAAAAAAATTATACTATAGCAGCAAGTACCAAAAGAGTAAGTACTCGTAGTAAGTACAATGCTGGGATGTCGAGAGTACCACGTCGGTCTGTTGTAACTTATTTAGCAATAAGTCTAAGTCTAAGTGTAAGTCTATGTGAAATATTGTAACATTTTAAAAATTTTGTCATTAGTCGTCTGCCCGGAAAATACGCGGCCATCCATGGATTACGTGGCCATTCATGGTACGTTACATTACGTCGGCTTGTCTCAAAGGACGCAGGGCTGACGTTGGCGCGCTGCAACCTTACCTAACCTTACCAAACGTCACCTGACCGACCTCTAACCATTGCCCAATGGCATCGGAATTTTTCGTTACAAGTAGCGTTTGAATTGCTAAAATGTCTCGTGAAAGGTGGTTATAATTTTCGCGCTTCGTCCTTGGCCCACTATGAGGACCCAACTTCCATGGTATTATGCTTTTGTTCTATACATGCTTAGGATTATCTTTTTTAAAACTAAACGCTCAAGAGATGTGCATAAACTTGCCTGGAGTGGACTATGGAATATCCGAAGTGATTAACTCTTAATTAAAATATTTATTTCACCTCAGTCGCGGTGAAGTTAACAGTTATATAGTTACAAAGAGATTCATTATTATCTATATCATAATTTGTTGTTGTGTAACACCGCAGGTCCTCCAGGAAGGAAGCGGGAACACCTAATACTGGCTCAATGATGCAATCATCAAAAGACCGTAGAGTCAACTCTATGACAGAGCCGCCAAAAGCGAGAACAGTTGCGATCCCACATGATGAGATTAAGTTCAGCTACCTCCAATGGGATGTTTCTTATTTGATGTTGGTGACGTCATTATATATGTAGACGTAACTACAGACCACGGGCGGTGACCGTTTCCTATCAAGTGGCCCATCTCGTTTACACAACAAACGATTGACATAAAGGTTCCTGGTACTAGCCTCCTTAGTGGTTCGGAAGTGTGCAGCATGAACAATTATTGTTTCTGATGGGCAATGAGATATTGGCCGTAGTGGCCTTGCAGAGTTGAGCTTGGAATGCTCAGCCCGAGAAGAAGTTAAACTAGTGAACCCAATTCGAAAAGTAGCACCCCTGTGGAGCAAAAATGTGTGACGGCTGGGAATCGAACCGGAATCAACTACTTGGAAGGCAACTATGCTAACTATTACACTAACAATGCTAGTTGCCGCGGACAGGATGACGCCTCTTTGAACTTGAGCATAGACCGAGCCCACTCACACACACGCTGTTACAGTTTTACTTGAATTTAATCCATTTGATGTCGACACGTGTTACCGAAATAAAGTTGACATCACCGTTATAGAGAAGTATCTAATGTTTCCTTAAGTATACACAGTTTAAGGAAACTCAAATCTTTTAAAATAAAGGAGCATTGCAATATTTGGTTATACATTTTATTATGTTTTCCGTGTACGGCCATTTTGAATACAAAAATGTCTAAGAAAATACCAACGAACTATTAGAATTTTAAATAAGTAACTGTGAATAAATTTTTTGGTACACCACACAATAATTATGTCACTACAGGCTACCAGGTCATTTGTCATGTCGGGGTATGTGGGGCTTCATCCATCCTTGACTTCAGCTAAACCTTCCCATTTCGTGGAAAATCCTGCTGAACGACCTAAGTGGTTATGGTCCTTGGTCCATCCTGTTATTATTAACTGGAATTTGTACCAACCAATGAAAAAAAAGTCGTGTACGTAACGTATTCATTATAACTTAAATAGTGTGTTAGGTAACGCCCGGAATATTTAGTTGCAATGTTTTTGTTTTGTTGTGTGTAGGTACATTGTGACTATATTTTGTGACCTTAACTGTAAGTTCTGCATGTACCGGCGTATCTAATGAATCATAGAACGCACGTCAAAATATTACTATGTTTCTCTTTACAAAGAAAAACATTTCGGTGTTTTTCCTATAGAATGATAACTGATATGCTAATTTTAATAAATTTTAAATTTAGACGACTATCTTAAAGTACAGATTTCCGTGTTAATACCTACTATTCAGATTTAGGTCAACCTTACGCACGTGAAACTTGGCGTAGAAAAATAATGAAATAATGATCGTGTTTTTGGTGAAAGAAACCAGTAATGAAACCTGCATACCATAGGTTGCCAAAAATGTTAAATCTACAGTTCGTACAGGGAATGCACTGTGGATCAATACCGTAATATTCCTTATTTTGATAGAAAACCCAAGTCCGGGACTAGGCGGTTTCAGCGATTGTAGAACTCATAAATTAAAAAATAAAGTTAAAGAAATAGTTAAGTGAAATGTTGAATAGTTGTAAAATATATGGTATGTGCAGAATAATTTATATTTCATTAATAACGAATTTGTTACGTATTATCTATTATATTAGATTTCACTTGCGGTGTGCATTATATAAGTAAATAAACTTACGTAAACTTCCTCCATTAGCGACCGCTGCTACTGCCAAGATGCACAACGGGACATACATTTTGATAATAATTAGTTTTATTTAATATTGTAATAATTAGTGTGTTAGACCTCTCCCCGCCGAGGTGAGCTTCCGACTGCGGCAGCGACCCTCACCACCTACCTTATATTGGTTGCGCAAGGGTACACGCGCTGCTGGTCAGGTGCCCAGAGCAATACCATGGGTATGAAACTTAACGTCAACGTTAACATTAAAACACTTTTCTGTCGGATAATATCTAATGTCTAATGCTTGGGTAAATCAAGAATGCCTGGAAATTAGTTGTTATACTGTTCAATCCTCAAGTCACAATGTTAGTGAGTAAGAAAAATTAAGTATAGGTTTATAGCTTACCACAATTTCAGGACTAAACTGTAGAGCCCAGTGACCTCCACCGCGGCACCGCGGCTTGAGATAATTGGATGCTAGAAGACATTACCAGTCGTTATCATTAGTTCGTATACCAAATCAACTAAGTACACGGTTGCAAAAAATAGCATGATTTATTGAAACTTCGAGATTAGAAATACGTAAATTATGTATATTATAAAAAAATATTTTATAATCATATTATGATCTCCTATTGTAAATGACATGTTTTGTTATGTAATATAGCAAATACCTTTTTGAAGACGATTTCCAACTACCGGAACAGGCCGAGTTTCGGAGAGACTTCGGCACCATAGACTACATTTTCACAATGAGGCAGATTGTGCAGAAGACCGAAGAGTACAATCAGTGCCTGTATATTGCATTTGGGGACTATGAGAAAGCCTTTGACTCCATCGATACTTGGGCTGTTCTGGAATCCCTTCAGAGATGTCAGGTTGAGTGGCGATCATCAGCGTACTAAAAAGCCTGGACGTTGCCGCAACTATGTCCGTCAAAAACCAGAATAGCAAAACAAGACCCATTCGGATGCACAGAGGCGTAAGACAGGGGGACGATCTGTCCCCGAAACTGTTTACTAGTGCTCTGAAGGATGTCTTCAAGCTATTGAACTGGGAAGGACGAGGCATCAATATTGACGACGACTACATCTCACACCTACGCTTCGCGGATGATATCGTCGTAATGGCCAACACTCTGGAGGAATTGCAGGACATGCTGACCAGCCTAAACGGTGCCTCCCAACGAGTGGGGCTGGGTATGAACTTAAACGAAATCAAGGTGATTTTCAAGTCACACGTCATTCCCAGTCCAATTACCGTTCATGGCGTGCTTTTCGAAGTTGTCAAGGAAAATGTTTTCCTAGGGCATCTGCCCTGCAGATGGGTAAATACAACTGCGAGAAGGAACCCGATAGGAGAATCCACTTGAGCTGGGCAGCCTTTGGGAAGCTTCGTCATATCTTCTCGTCGCCAATACCGAAAAGCCTGAAGACGAAGGTTGGCCAGTCGAATCAGTGCACCCTACCTATGTTATGACTTACGGTGCCGAGACGTGGACACTAACTGTGGGGCTAGTCCACAAATTGAAAGTCGCCCAGCGAGCTATGGAGAGGGCTATGTCCAGCAGTGGACTGACGTTGGCCGATGATGACAACAAAAATGTACTGTCACATAAATATCTTAACGAATTGGGAACCGAATTGTGGTCCCTACGTTTACCAAGCAGTGACATTAAGAACTCGTCGTATACGGGCTCGGTTTTATGTTGTTTTTGCGAACATGTATATTGTCGCATCAATTAATCATGAATTATCACATCTGGAATACTTTTAGTATGGGAAAATTAAAAAACGTTATTTAAACAGGTAATACCAGTTAACACAGTTTTTTTGTTGGTTTAGAATGAATAAAAATTCTGTAGCTATTGCAGGATAAAAACATATTTCTAGTATTCACATACAAGGAAAACCGATTCTAACTAAATTAAGTATGAGTATCATAAGTATAAGTATATAGCAATTTTTTCGGGAGCAAATACTATTTGTAAACGTATAATTCTTTGATCAAATGTATTAAAATGAAATGAAGTGAAATTTTATTCGGAGTAAGTTTTTACAAACACTTAACGAAAGGCAATTTATGCCATCGTTTCTGCAAAGCTTTATAATGAGTAGGCCAAGAAGAAGAAGCGGCAAAATAGTGCTAAGGAACATATTTTCTTACTTACAGTTACAGAGAAAATTGAACATTGAGGGTGGGTTATTAAATATAACCCTTGTAATCAAGGCGGTCATGTACGCCACTCATACGTATGTTCGTGTGTACTCGTCATCATATGATATTGGAAAATAAGAAGCCAATTTGTTAGTTGGTGGTTTGATTAAAATTGTAGCGGAATATGGTGCAGATTTATCCTGCTCACGTAACACGATAAATGCCGGCAGTCGAGATAGATTACAAAAATATAGACACATACTAATAATAGTATTCGAATGCTGAGCCACGTGACTATACTAAACCGATAAACAGCAAGGATAAATCATCGGTTTAGCAGCATGGGGGCGCTTATGTGCACGGCAATCACAGGTTTTGCTGCACTCAAACTTAGATGGATTTCGTTACAGTCCGATACTTTGTATTGTTAATGTTCACTTATACAATTCCAATACTAGTTCAACTGCACATATTTGCATTTTTTTCTACTAGATTCGGATAAAATTATTCGTGACATATGTAAGTATGTTTTGGGCCAGAATGTCGAATCCAAGAAACTTTCTTAACTCATATTGCACTCTTAGTAATGTGCCGGTAATATTTTAGAGGGCAAAAATTCCCGACAGAATTCTGACTATGGGAAACGGTAGTATAAAAGATGCTAATAGCAGGAAAAATCATTGAAACTTCTCTTCTCGATCAGCCAATCAATAAGGGTTGTTTTTTTACACCGGACGTAGTAAGTAGGTAAACGGAACCCATGTAGCGTTAAATGTTTTGGTAAAAACTTAACGAGAGGTCTGTTTATCCATCATGTGGTCATTTCCGCGAGTCTCAGCAGTGACGTGACTTGTTGTCCGTGTGTCAGCGCCATGTTTGTGTCATCCAATAAAGTTTAATGGGTTCATTTAACATGACGATAGCATGTGATTATTTTTTCTTATAACTATTCAATAATAAATGGACAGATTTAGGATATAAGGAGCTTTTAAATATATCTTGAACATGCAGTAAGCTGCTTTACCTAAGGCGTGGACTGCTGAATAACTTTGGGTGATATAGCCTCCTATTGGAGGATGCTGGACTCTGTACTTCCCAGTTTAATCCAGACATTCATTTACCATTAAGAGTCCGCTGACGGTCGATATTGTGTTATAAAAATATAAATGTAACATTAAATTGTATTGTGTACTACAAATTGCGTTTAATAATTCGTTGACGAAAGTATGTTTCTTTTGAGACGTTATAGATACTGAGTTACCAATTAACAGGTTAAAAACTTAATTTAAAACTTAATTAAAACTCTTATAAAAACAGCTTAAACATATTGTTGAAACAGTTGTCCTTGGTGTTGTTGTGTTACACCATAATTATAAATGTTTATCTTTAATAACAATTAGCTTCAACCCTGCAGTGGCCCACGCTGCGGACCGGTTTTCTTCTTGTAATCGAGAAGGTAATCTAATGTCTCTTATGTATAATGATGATCAACTACTTTAGAAAATAAACTCTTGTGTGTATTCTGGAAAACAGAAAAATAATACTTAAGAACCAAAAATGCGTAAAAAAATTGTACTGAAACGTGTTAGGGAACATCTCTTTTTGTGTTGGTAAGCTGATTGTAATAAACAGTCATAGTGTAACGCTATCTGGTTGCGACAGGAGATACGGGAATCGTAGCAAGTGCCATCACGTATCTACATATACACATCATGTTAATGTAAAAAAATCAACGAGAGACGCCTGATGCAACTAAATATCAATGTTTGAATGTCACCATAATTTAAAACATCGCTTTACACGAACGTTTAAAAGCCGTAGGACCGCATGGCTTGGTATATATATCTCGTTAAATCAATGAAAATTACGATAAATTTAACAACAGACTTAATGTTCCATACATTTTGAATTCCAGTATGAAGTGGACGAGCAAAGTTTATGACTCTTGCAATTGCAATCAACATGCGTATTGCATTCTACAAGCATGTTGTGAATATTAACATTTAACATGATACGGTCGGCAGCCCGTGAGATACTGACCCTGCACGCTGCGCAATGTGTCTTGGATTCGTTTCCTGGTTACAGATAAAATTTGACAGAAGATTTAAGTTCTACTATATAATATATCTGTAGATTTCAAAGCCACCCGTCACACAAGGAATCATAGCATCCGTTTGCTTTGTGAGAGTAAATATATGTATAGCTTGGACCTCATAGACAAGACCTTTTAATATAGTCCTCACCGTTATCTGGTTGGAATCTCTATTAGGATATTATTAACACTATAGTTCACTACGAAACATAATGACGGTTGGTAGACTTCCTTTACCCTTAACAAATTGGCACAAAATTCTTCATAATAAATTAAAGTTTAGTACACGGATTTTTTGTGCATTATTTTACTTAATGTAATCAATAATTATTTTGGTCAATTTTATGGATTAAATTTAATTTCAATTGAATATCCCTCCTGCAATTTAGTCAATGGATCAACTCTTCGGCCTTTTTTCAAAGAATAATAAGTAAACTAAATAACACAGAAGTAGGAATGTAGAGCTGCGCGTTGAACTCTATTGTACAAGAATCAATCTTCAAGACTTCAATTGATTCAATGATACGATAAAATTGGAAGTAGGTTTTGACACGTTTCGACCGGCAGAACAATAGGACACAGTACAATATACTACACAAGAGGGTAGGTATAATTGATTTTGTTGTTTTATCGTCATTTACTCGCTCTGTTATTGTCAACGGAACCAAGTCTCCTCGACAAGGCTTTAGTAACCATTAGACGTTGTATAAAATTAATGACAAGATAAAAACAATTCCTTATCTAAATTGCTGGTAAATTAATTACAATTAAAGATAACTACATAATTTATATTATGGGTTTGATTTTTATATGGAATTAGTGGTTGTGGGGCGTTTGTAAGTGATCTATTTCTATAGGAGGGCATCACGAGAGCATCATCAGGGCATTCTGAAGGATGAGATGGATCACCTCGTCGGATCGGACGTGTAATACTTTTGTGAGAAAAGCAAACTGTATGTAAACAACCGCCGCAAATGATCAGTGAGAGCACTCATCGTAATTGACTGATAATAGAATATCACAGCACAGACATCGCACGGTAATCGGTACGTTAATATTACTGTTTACGTGTTATAATGATGATGTTGTATGTGATAAGTATTATTTTGTTTTACTTTTTTTACGCGTGCTGTCAGTTACCTAAATATACGTATTTTCTTATTTTTTTTCTTTCAAAGTCAAAGCAATCTCGGTCTAATCAAAATACAGATAGATAGGTCTAAGAAAATAATGTAGACCGACAGACAGTAGACCGCAGCTGGGAAGTTACTCGGAATTGACTTCGCAAAATAATGTTTTAGTGGCGTAGAATCAAACCCAAGACAAGTACAGAACCACTACCAGTAAGTCTATACGTCTATAAGATCGTCCTTGACGACAATTTAAAAAACGCACCGCAGTCTTATTACGGCTTTATTCAATCTGGTTATGAATGGATATCTCTCATTATTTTTTACCACAATAGTTTTTACAATTATACGACAATTTAAAAAATTACTCATAATTACAAAATTTGACTTGTCGTTATCTTGTCACAATTAAAGAAGATTTCAAAATTGGCGCAAATTTTCAGTTACATTTTCGTGTAAAAAGTTAACAAGCCTTTGTGTGGTACTCAAATTGCTGCATTACAGTATTAAATAGTGTCTGAACATTACAAGCACAATGTACTCAATTACAAAGGGAATTGGTTAAACGCCCAACAAACTATTCTGTAATTGACCCATGTTTTCCTGTAAAACTAAAAAACTTTTTTAGACGCAGCCTTCTAGTTAATGGAGTATTGTGCCATCATACGTGATGCTTGGCGGACGCGCTGGTAATAATAATATTACAGCTAAGTTAATTCTTTTCTTTTTTTTAAATTACTTAATTACATTGAATTTGATTTAATACAATTAACATACTCGTGTCATACCCTTGATTCGTTACCACATGAGTACATAATAATATTACTTACTTTATTTGTCATAGCATTAGAATTAATATATTGATCATGAGGACCACATCATGATCAATATTATTAATGTTCATGAGAAGGTTCATAACATTTCGTCATTAGGGAAATGTTTGTTCTCGTATCGTGTTTGTTTGTGTACTACTACTACTCCCTACAAATGGAACCCCAGCTTGGAGGTTATAATGTTTGTTTACATTGCTTTTTGGCATTAACAGATGACAAGACTTTGGTGTCACTTCCTACGCGTCTTATCA
>DWPQ01002146.1:0-11045 GCA_018251795.1 Perichares adela | reverse complement strand
GGACCGTTATCGTATAGAAAACAATGCCATCTAACAGTTGAAGTCGGTACGAAGACCACATACGAACGAAGGCGAAATCCTTAATTTTTGTTTGTATTCTATCATCAACTTCGAAATTCAAACCGCAGAGTGGAGAAAAGAGTTAAGTAGGTAGCTGACGCTAAAAACACAAATTGTTACTATATATCTAATATACTAATATAAAGAGTGGAAATAATAAATAATTGGTAAACAAATTCTCAATGCATACCGTCCAAATCTGAGTAGCCAACATATATGTAGAATTATAAAAGCTGAAAAATAGCACAACGTTTGCGGATACTTTTATTACAAATCGTGTACGAAAAAAAATTAATAAGTTCGCATCACAGAGTATTAAATATCTCTGGTGATAACCATGGTTTTTATATACATTTATAATCTATGGCAACGACAAGATCCCATACCAGTCTTTCTAAGTAGTCTGTGCAAAAGATCTGAAAGAGTGACCGGAGAAAGAGTTGTTCGATTCGATTTGTTTGATTAGTCGGTGTTCATTCATTCAGTTTCATTCGTAACACATTTACGGACAAGTTTTGTCGTTTTGTTTCTCTCAGGATTCGAATAATGCCTAAATATTAAATTTGTATATGTGAAATAGCTAGAAAGTTGAATATTCTTATAAAAGTTAACCACAAAAAGTTTTCTAATAATCTTTGTGTCAAGGATATGCCTCCTGTAAAAGATGAAACGATAAGAGAAATCAATTGTTTGGAAATTATACCTGAGAAGAGCCCTGCGAAAAATAGCGCACTTGTGGATGTAAGAGCGTGTAATAAACCTGCAACTAAGGTAAGGTGTTATGTTAAATATTGACTGATGTCGCGATTACGTCGCTTACTCGCTTTGTAGTTCAAAATATCGATCGGTTTCAATTACAGTTCACTGAGATTTCTCTTTCCTGCACTCATCGGAGACAAAGTAATTTTATCTATCTTGCGTATTGTTTAAAGTCAGCATGATTTGTTTATTTGGAATAATGATTTTATTTCTCTTTATTTTTAATATAGTGGTCATTACGTTGGTAGGATCACCCGCAATAAGTTTTCCCAAAATGTGTGCATCTATGTTGTAAAAAACACCGAATAAGTACTCTTTATCAGAAAAACGATCTTAGTTCTTTTTTAAATGTTAAGAGTCTGTTATTTCTTTGTTACATTATGTAAATCATAGTAGAATATTCATTTTATTTGAAGCTCAAACAGAGAACAGAAAGTGGTTTTTAAAATGTTAATTCATTAAATTATATAAGTAATAGACCGATGACTTGAACTTAAGTATCATTATGTGCTTGTTATATATTTTTAAACAAGCTATTAATAGTATTATTTTTATTACCTATTTTTCGAGTATCCAAAGTTACTCAAGTGCTACTGAGAAGTTTCACTAATTCTAGTGAAGTTTATTTTTTTGATTTAATCCCAGTTTACATTATAGCCAGTTCAGTATAGTTCATACTTAGATGATCTTACAATCTATCAAAATTTAGTGGCCTTTACATTTTGGGTATTGGTATTTTGACATTATTAAGTGCTGTTTGTGTGTATTATTAATAGACAGACAGAAGTAAGTGTTATGTTATAAATGTAGGGGTCTACATACAGCCAATAACATTACCCAATCTCCGGAATTACTAGTATAATTTTGGGTTTATTTTTTGTTGTTATAAATCTAACTTTTTTCATGGTTCATTATTTAACAGCAAGGTAAAAATCATATAAACTGAAGTTAAAGTAACCCATCTTCTTGTTTTCATCTGCTCTGATTAAATAGTTAGGCACCCTATTCTGATGACATGGACATACATCACAATCTAGCGATCAATACCTCAGTCTCTTTAACATCCACTGTGGCAGTTGACTCTGGGAATTGTTTGACAAGGCCATTACCAAGGCTGTAGAGTCTGAAACCATTCTAAAATGGGTACTATCTAATTGGCAATAATAAGTTTAGTCCTTATACTGTACAAGAAATATTGGTATCAATCTGGGGAGAGTTATTGAACTCCAAGCTAAACTAATCCAAATTGATTACTGGATTTTAAAGATATTGGGTTCTTCAAACTTTAAACACATCTCCTAAAGGGCCAGTATTCCATTGGTAACTAATCTGGTGTCGGATCGTGACCAGTTACCATCAGGAGGTCCGATTACGTTGTCATAGATTCTTAAACAAAAAAATAAAAATTATCACTAAACCAAAATAACTCACTAAGTATTAGAAGAATACAGTCATATAGTTCAACCAAAATTTCCGCTTTCGATAAACGTCTTAAAACTAACTGTCGACCACTTCATACTCGGCAAGCGGTAATTATATCATATCTGCCGGTGACGCAACATCAGCGGCCGTATCTGGACTCTTTACAATTACAGACTCTTGCAATGTTGTTTGTTTCTTTCACGCTGTGTGATCGTCATGTAACTTAGTGTCACTGGAGCGTGCAACGAATATGCCTAAATGTTTACATTATTGGTCATTAAGTGATGTGTAATTAGTCTGTATCGATAAACGATATGTTGAACTATCTTTTATCTTATCCGCCAAAATATAATTAATCAAAGATAACGAATGCGATCACGAAAAATAAATGAAATTCAAATTATGAAAAAACGTTCATCCCGCCAAATTACGTTTTTCAATTCGATTGGTACCTAATTTAAAACGGAAAGTATTTAACAGTGCATTTTTTTTTCTTTATAAATAATTATTGATCCATAATTTCACCTGATGGTAAGGGGACATGTAGATTGTGGTGGTAAAGCGGAGTAATAATAATACTCTTTGTTTCTGTATGTAATTTTTTTTTTTTATATCAATAGACAACAAGCAAGTAGTTGGAACACCGAATTTGCACAGTTTTTATTGTATAAAAAAACTAAATTCGGTGTTATCGCTAAGTAGCGATATATTCCTGGCAACCTAGAGCCTTAGAGTTAAAAGTAATGAGAGGCAGACTAAGCATGTACTAATTTTAAGTTGAGACAAAGATAAGGGTTGTCATTTAATAAGTATTTCTATTAAAGTACTTAACGAGTATATTGAAATTACAAAAGTTTTACATGAGTAATGAGTGATTCCCTTGCAATATTTTTTTTTAGTTTAATGACAACGAATATTAGTAATTACAGCCTAGCTAATAACTACAATTAATGAATCGTAAAAATTTCCGACTTGCACAAAAACAATATTCGATTCGTATGCTTTCTACGAAAATATTGATGTAATAAATATTACACGGATAATAAATAGGCTATTTCAACCGAGCCGAGACGAATCGACGTTTCTATTCAACTAACAATGAGCGAAATGCGATTCATGATGGATTTATTAAAAAGTCAAGGATCACTCTATCTGAGATACGAGTACATCATTCGTATATAATACCAACCGTGTACCACTAGAAGTGTACCGCGCTTCCACTAGAAAGTAACAAAATATTCAAATTGAAGTGACGTAATATTAAGTCATAATTTTTTTATTACAGACATTATATTCACTTGATATTTTGTCTTATCATCGAGGTAATATTCAGTAAATTTTCACTCAACATGAGCTAAAGTGCGGCACTAGCGTTTCTTTCACTTTTTTTCAACTCAAGACACGCGCCACTTCGGTCATAATAACAGACAATTAACATTTGAAACAGCCCGGCACAGACATAAATGTACTGACCACTATCTTAGCTTACTTTTAAAATATAGTCTGTCAATCAAATATGTTTACAGAGGGGTAACGTTGAATTTTAGGCATATACTTAAAATCCTTGTTACTGAATAATTAAATATAGCAATCTTCCATTTATTAGTTTATTGAAAAAAAACAGATAGAAAGGAGGGAAAAATATTTTCGATTATTTCCTAGAAGCAGACTTAATTGTCCGATTAATAATTCATTAAATTTCCTGCAACATACATATTTATGTTATTTTTCCAAGCAAAATATAATTGCGTCACCTAAAGTTAGTTATATCCAAATTGCGTTCTAAAACGAAGTATATCAATTGTGTGGTAATTCAATTTCGATGAAAGTAATTATAATAATGAATTTGTGGACGGAACTTTTGCCCATGACAGAAAAATATTAGTAGAAATATCCATAACAACTATCGTTATAATTAAATTATCAGTTAATGGTAATTTACGTATAAAAACGTACTTAGCTCTTGCATTAAAATTGAATGTAATTTACTGCAATTATCGAGAAATTACTTAAATCAATTTTTTGCTAGTCAGTACCTACCTTAAAATTCTTGTTACTATAGAGTTCCTTGTAATTCAAACATGTTTAAAGCTTTTGCATTAAAAGTGTGTGTAAAGGAGAGATCAACATTTTTACTAGTCGGTAACTGGCCTAAAATTCATGTTACCTTAGAATCCTTGTTAATGTAAACATATTTAATTGCAAGACTATATCGACAATGATATGCACATCTGTTTTCATTTCACTGTTATGTTCAAATTTGTTTGTTTCATTGCAACTTTCAGTGTTTATTTTGCAGTTCGTGATGTTGTGGGCGCCTGAGTTTTATGTTAATTGTGTACATGGTTATATTTTTTAAGATGCACAGACTGTATACATAGTTTTGGAGTGCGACTTAATGTAGTGCATGCCTTGATATACGCACCGGTAGAGACGGCGACATGACTAATTCACAGGTATAGTGTCAATTTTTATTTGCACTTTTTATTTTTTTCTGTCATTACCTTATTTATTTCCAGCCGATTTATAACGATTTTTTCGGATTTTATTCTTTATTTTACTGTTTTTTATTTATAAGATATATATTTTATTTATTTATAGATATAGAGTAGAGAGTGAAATGTTAATTACACGATATATTCATAAAATATGACTATATTTAAATCATCGTGGATTGTACACTTTCTGCTATGTAGGGGTACTCGCGATATGTGTTTGCACGCCAATGTTTATTTATTTCCTGATCCTTTATTATAGAACCCTTAAAATAGAGGAACTCTTTTTAATTTTGATTATTAATATGTATTTCTTGTATCCAACAATTTCGACCTAGGTGCAATGCCGCGGGTTTCGGCTAAACTGCAATATTGAAATATCGTACAAATATATTATATTATCATGAGTACCTATAGCATAACAAAATACATCTATTTGTATATGTTACATATATTTACATTTATATCAGCCTAAACTTATTTAAAATGGAGCGCACGTATTCTATTCTAGGTTACACAAGAATTTATTTAATTGGACTCTATTCTCTGGAGTACTTAGTTTCATTGCGCAAGTGTAAGTGGCATGCAAATAAACTAATGGGGTCATTGACTTAAAGTCCATTTAATAATCAAAAGTTATTAATTATTATAATTATGGTGTGTCGACGTTGATCGCCTAACCATGTCGTAGCTATAGTAAACCAACTTGGTACTTTTCTGAATGGAAATTGAGTATAGTTTTTGTTAATCTATTCCCACGAGTTAGTGGAAGAACTAACCATTAATTAATAGGCTTTACTTAACATTACTTTTGATTTTTATCTTTATAAGCAAAACATTAATGACTCGTACATTTCTCACATGGGCTTGGGATTTTTAGTCTTACTTTTTTAAAATAATATGTTCTCAAAGATTGTTAAGATATTCATGTTAAGTTATTTATAGTAGACTAGCTGATCCCGCAAACTTCGTTTTGCCATATCGAAGACTAGTAGCAAATATTTTTATATTAAAATGTAGGGGTTGGTGGTAGACGGGTGATAATCCTATAACGGGCCCCATCATAAAAAAAGTTTTGTCAAAAAAATAAAATGTTTGGGGAGGACCACCCTTATCGCTTAAGAGTATGATAAATATATATAAACCTTCATGAATATCTCTATTTGTTACTGAAAACTGTATTAAAATCCGTTGTAGTTTAAAAAATCGTGAGTTACAGACAGCAGAAGGGACTTCATTTTATACTATGTAAATATATTTTTAGTATTTTACCACCATAATTTTATCCACGTCGATTAATTTGATTTGAGTAGCTTGAAGAAAGCGAAAATTAATTAATGTCATTAATTAAATTGAAAAACTTAGGGTTGTAAGGAGCTTAAAGGTACTCTTACATAGTGATAAGGGTTTTGTTAGGTACAAGGCCCTTACTACAAACCACCAAAATTAGGGTGGTTTCGGCTCGATGATGTCTTACACCCGCCAACTCAAAAACTTAAAAACTATGAAGTCGTCGAAATTGTGTTTAGTATAATGTGAACATGAGATCCTGGTATATTTGTCCGTCAAATGCGAAAGTAGAAAGACACCTAAGTTAACAAGAGAGCGTTAGAAAATAACGAATACTTGTTTAAACAGCTTTAAATGTGTAAACGCGACAGAGATGTGTTTAATTATTTAAAATATGTCTTATTATGAGAGAGCTCAATAGCTACTGTGGACCTCTTTTCTGTATTTCGAATAGTCTTCAACGAGTCTAAACCATAACAAGTATTCCAGTAGTTTACTCGGGAGGAATCTCAGGTCCACATTTGTTTTTGGTAGTATTTCATAGCTTACATACGAGGAGATGCGTCATCTGATGGTAATTAGCTACTGTTGCATATGGACTCAATGTCAGCACAGAAGGAACGGCCGAAAACGGGGTCGGCGTAGACACTGCAAACTCACGGTTGCTTCTAGGAGAGTGGTAAGCCAAGTAAGGGAGGTAGGTAGATGAATAGTCCTTCAACTATGAATAGTATCTTCGGGATTTAACTAGGTTTTATAGGGTTTTCAACTGACTTTTGGTAGAAGAGACCTAGCGTGATAACCTCGTTTATTGTTCCGCAGATTGAATGGACTTATTACACCCAAAACCGTTGTAATGAAGTTTTGCGTTATTTCTTGGCTTAGTTTTTAATATTACCTCCAGTTTATTACTGATTATGTGGGGTGTAATATTAATTTAGAGGTCACTGAGCCCATTTTATAAATGAGAATGTTATAGTAAATATCGTAATTCTTACTATATAAGTATTTATTTTTCTGAAATGCAGTATTACTATAATTATAGATTACTTTAATATTACATACATATATTAATTAATCTTTCCTCTCTGATCACAATTTTGTAATTTTGTCATGTGACACGTTATATTAAGATGGGTACTCTAGGTTCAATACGTATAGGTGTGGGTGTCCACACACAATGATATTTCTGTACTCGTGAAGCTGAAAAGACTGTTAGCACCAACATGAAAATGTCAATCAGAAAAAAACTTAATTCTTGTAATATTGTAGGTATGGTTCCGTGGCGTGAGAAGCTCGAAATTCCGCCACGTGTACGGCGTCTCTTTCAAGCGCGAGAGATGCTATGACAATATAAAGATTACGAGAAACGCCCACGATTCCAACTTCTGTGCTGTGAACCCCAAGTTTGTGGCCATCGTCACTGAGGTCGCGGGTGGAGGGGCATTCCTGGTTCTGCCTTTGGATCATGTAAGTATTATTTCTTTAAAACACGACGACTACAAAAGCCGCTAGACAAAAATCTTAGCGATTGGCGTGCACGCTAAACGACATCTTAAAAATGTATGGTAATGACCAGTCCCTGTGGTAGGTTTTTGGCGTGACAACACATCATACCTTAGTTTTCATTAGTTACCGCTAAGATTTTATCCAGGGGCTCAGGTCCGCTAGTATATGACGACTAAGTCTATATACTCCACACAAGATGATCCCGGTACTCATAAACTATTTCGACTTTCATAACGCAAATTAATGCGTGCTGCAAGTGACAACGAATACATCACATCACAGATTCTCGTAACTGAACACGATAGTCCTGATAAAATACAATGGGCTTTGTTAGTCTGTTCTTATCCGGCTGTTTTCGCGTCAAAAAGGCAATGATTGAGATTGGAATTGACAAAACATTTTAGTTATATATTCTATTAGCTGTAACCGCGTAGAAATCAGTGCGTCGCAAAGTTTTTCCCGCGTAAATCCTAATCCCGCGGGATTTCTAAGATAAAAAGTAGTCTGCACGCGCCTTTTACTAACTAATTATCACTTTCAGTGAAGAAAACAAGATTAAACCTGCATCAAATAGTATCAAACCATTATTGTCCCAACTCGGCTCTTCTCTTACACTGAGAAGGTGAAGGCAATGTCTTACAGGCTGACCAACCTTGGCAAACTCACCATTGAAAAACATTATGTAAAACTTCGCTATGCAAGGTTCCTCGCGATGTTAGCTTCGCCGAAGCAAATGATAATTAAATTCTAATACATAACTTTATAAATACATACTATATAAATACATACTAAAATGGTGCTGGCAGGCACGCACGACCACCTGTGCAAAAGATCAACGTTTAAGTTATTACTGTAACGACATATAGTAGAGAAATATTTCCGGTATATGTTTTAAATGTATATTTGTAATAATTTGGTGTGGAAATGTAAAGAAAAAATCGTGTGGAAAACCCGACAATTCTACATAATGTTCTCGAAGGTGTGTGAAGTCAGCCCACCCGCACTTGGCCAGTGTGGTGATCTATGGCCTTAAACCCTCTTAGTGTGCGAGTAGGCCCGAGCCTAGCAGCATTATGGGTTGTTATGTTATGTATGTATCTTGCTTGCACACTATGGGAACCTAATAACGTAACGTAAAGCAGCGCCACATCATAATGAATAATAAATTCCGTAAATGGATTGTTTGTCTGACGCGATGTCGAGTTGGCCCAATTCCATGTTCGCATGGAATCGGGACACCAACATCGTTAACCCAATACACTTAGTGGGTTCATGAATAAACCAAGGAGCGTTTCAAGTCAGTCAATGGCCTCACAACAATAAACGTATGGAGTTATACGTAAATTGTAGATCTATGACGTAAACGGTTCGTATCATATCTTTGTATTACATTAAATATGTTGTTTTTGAGGTAAAACTTCTTTACGCGCGCGTGACTTAGGGAGTAAGCTGGTGAATGCGTAACGAAAATAGTGATCGGGCGAGGCGCAACGGAGATATAAGTTGTGAAGGTAGAAAGAGAGAGAGTTACGTTTCGTATAAATATTACTGTATTTAATATTTACGTATAATCATAATTATATATTATGTAAATATGTAAAATAATTAAAATAATGAAAAGTTTGTAAAATTATAACAAGCCATGTTTGAATTTAAAAATATAATCATTCTTTTTTTTTACTTTATCGTCATCTGTCACAATGTCAAAGAAGTTTTACTTCAACCACGTGTAGCTTACACGCACAATTATTTTTACTGGTATCTCAAATAGTCAAAATGTAAGTATGTATGTATTTATGGACGAACATAAATTAAAAACTTAAAACTTAAAAGCATAATTTATGTAGGAACAAAAATTAAAAGCTTAAAACTTAAAATCATTCTCTGACAATTAACTGAAAACCGGAATGAACTAAAATATACACAAAATAAAATATGACGGGTTAGGGATATAGATAGACGTAAATAATTCCGTGTTACAGAGTTTCAAATAATCAAGCCTGGGAAATAAATATTCATTCGTATCCACTCGTAAAATAAATTGCAACATTTCGCCCTAACAGACGTATAACAAAAACGTGTTAAAATGTTATACGCTAACGGAGCTTCAACAATAAGACTTCGGAACTTAAACCTTTAGAGAAATAAACCAGTTGTAACCCCTTTATGTCATTCTATGTTGTCTGAACTTCAAATTATGCAGACCATACTAAATTCTAGTACAAATAAAGGAAATACAAGACAAGAAGGGACGAACTTTGTCAACAATTCACACTGTTAGAACGAAAGTGATTCAGTTAAAAATACATTTATTGCTTAACACGATTTATATCACTTGATGAATCCTTTAAAGCCGCTTTAAAAATAGAATCGTGTAAATTAATCTTTGTTTCGAAAAGTTTTATTATACATACTAGTGAACCGCCCTTGCTACGCTTCGGGACCCGTAGGTATCAGCCATAGGAACCTCAGGATAAAAAGTAGCCTATGTGTTATTCTGGATCATAAGCTATAAATAACACTGCCAAGTTTCATCAAAATCCATCAAGTAGTTTTTTCATGAAAGAGTTACAAACATACATATATCCTCACAAACTTTCGCGTTTATAATATTAGTAGGATTAGTAGGATAGGATGTACATATCACTCAGGATTGATTGCCTAGTAAATCCGCCCATTGTATTCCCTTTATGTTTAAGGTTTGTACAATAAACATTAAATAAATAATTAAACAAAACACAATCGGAGTGACCGGGGCGCGATGTTTACAATCAGCTATATTTGGCGTAACAAGTGTTTTGGTTGTCATTGCGTCAAGCCACGACGTCATTTGTAAATATCCGAATTGTTTGATTCTACTGCTAATTGTACCGTGGAGCGAGATAATTGACGCAGTATTGTATTTTACTAAGTACTAGTTACGCTTACAAATAGGTCAACCATTTCAATATGCTCAGGGAAATATATACGGTTAAAAAATAGTAATAATTACGCATGCATTGTCATAGGGCTTGGACATGTGTACCAATTTTCAGTTAAATCGAACCGTAGGAAATGGGTTAAATTTAAGGTCTAAGATTCCCTTACATTATTTATTATTACAATTAAGTTAAGTATTACGATTACAAGGGAAGCCAATTATAAATAAATTATAAATGCTTTTTTTCCAAAGTTATTAAAAATTAATTATGACTTGTTGCGGTGGATAAAACATCTTGAGGAAACCTGCATACCTTAGAATTTATAAAGTTCTCAAAGGTATCAGCAATCCGTACTTCACCAGCATGGTGAACCATAGCGTTAAACCTTTGTGAGAGATGGCCTGAGTCCAGGCGTTACTTTACAAAGAACTATGATGTGTAAAACGAAACGTCTTGCAGTCAACATTGAGCGAATCCAGGTTATACTCAGTGCCATGTTTTTGTTGCCATAGTGTTCTACTTTGTCTGGATTACACACATGATGCCGAAAATGCCACATTTCACCCGAGATTAGCCGGTCTTTCTTCTC
>DWPQ01002145.1:0-11046 GCA_018251795.1 Perichares adela | reverse complement strand
TTCAGCCTGTGCGTTGTTCATTTAATCTTTCTAGACATACTGTTTTTACACAATTTGAAGAATTCTCCGCGAATATCTCTGAAGAATTATTTAATCTTGTCAATTATTTCCATATTGTACAAAATTGTTAATATTTATTTATTAGGAATACTCATGGTCTATGGGTGAAAAGTTCTAAGCTTGAGGTTTTTGAGAAAAGACTCCCATTTAAGTTTCATACAATAAATATTTAAGTGTAATTTATTATAGACAGAGAAAAAGAGAGGGTAGTAAGTATATTTTAGTGCCAGAACTTTAAATAAATTTATATGCTTTTCAGGTTCAGAGCATTCTTTAAAATTACATGACAATGTGTACACTTATATTGCATTTTTATGCTAAAAATAAAGTCTAGGAGGATTCATAAGGATATTTTTGTTTATTCCTTCAGGGTTAAAGTTTACTGTATAAATCATAATAACTATGCTTCTATGTATAAGGATAAGATAGGTCTATGTATAAAGATTTGAATTAAAAAGAATTTAGTTTAATTGAAATATTTTGTAGTTTACATACATTTAAAACAATCCTTAATTGTCCCACAGCTGGGCTCGGGTCTCTTTTCACACAGAGAGGGTTTTATAATCATAGTCCCCCACGCTGTTTATGTGCGGGTTGGTTGTAGTATAACCCTACCTCTAATTCATTATCTATGCCCAAATTAGAAAAAAAACTAACGGTTCTACATACATTTATCTTTTCTTATTATTGACAGTTATGATCAAAAACGGCCATTACTTTAACAAATAGACTGTAGAGGTAGGATTAGTAATACAAACTGGTAAATTACGGAAAGACATTTTAGCGACTTACCAATTTACATAAATTTGCATTCCTGAAAATCTTTCCGAAAACAAAAACAGTATTAGCACTAATCACGTCTTTATCTAACTCAGTTTGTTTATTTATGCCCTCATAACCTAAAAATGAATACAGCTCTAAACTTACGATTGTAACAGGTACTCTATGGAAACAAAATTACAAAACACCTCATTAATCTATGTTAATATTCTTTTTTAAAATTAATATCAGCCTTGGATATCGTCTCTTTAATATTCACCAATATTTTATTTTAATAATCGTTAGTTATTTGTTACTAAACATGCATATTGTGTTTTTGTATGTAGAGAATGGTATGCACCAGTACACGTATCATTTATGGCAAAACCACAATTTTATGTTTAGGAATGTTTTACTTCTTTACCCAGTTGTCAAAATAAATACAGAATAGAATTTTATTTTATGGTAATATGTGAAAGTGAATGCAGAACGGCATGTCACAGACTCTATTTACTTTTCACGTAGATTTTTACTAGGTCACCAGCCCAAGTAACACAGACTAGATTGGTTGTTGAGGTTCTTGAACAGAACGGAGTCTATATTCCCAGAGTATGCAAAAACCTTATAATAAATGGCGGGTACAAATTAAATCTTCAGATATGTATTTGTTGAGCTGTTTAGGTTCTATTCTACTCACTTTATTCAAATAATCATTTTCTAATTCGGTATTCTCGATAAATGCTATTGCACAAACACTTACGAATATTCCTCTTTAGACACCAGATTACGAGGTACTGATTTATTCGGTTAGTAATTAACTATAGATGTAAATAAACGGATTTAAAACGTTTAAAAGCAAAAATGTTTTACACTGCCTTATAGACAATATTTGGTCGGTTGGTAAACGCCGCCAAATAAACTAATAAAAAAGTAAAATAGATCATAATACTACTACATCTAAAGTAAGTTGTTAAATGATTTCGCCGATCACATTGATATAAGCCGCCTCCGCCGCGATCGGTGTTTTTGCCAATGCGACTGCGGCATATCAGTCTGAATGTAAGTAGAAAAACTGCCAAGCAAGAGAAAATTACAAAATTCTTCAAAATGCTTAAAAGCTTCAATTAAACAGATTTTTTTATATATTTGTTTTTTTTAAAGGATGGAGTTTCTGTTTGTTATATTTAATAAAATAAAGACTTTTTACTCAATGCGAATGTATTATGTATACACGTTACTTAAACATAATGTTAAGCGTGTTGACAATATTATGCTGATTTATCTCAATAACAGACCAATTTGGTTTAATATACCCGCCTAAAATACCTACTAGTGCTTTATTTTCAGTCCCCTATCCATGTACGGCATATTTTAAAATATCCCTCTCCTCTCAGCCTCATTTCCCTTGGATACCGCAACACGCATGAACAGCTAGATCGATTTCAAGATAGTCCGCAGCACCAGCAGTTTTAAACCGAAAACAAAAGGTGTTTAAACCGATAACAAACAACCCTTAGTTGTCCCACTGCTGGGCTGGGCTCTCCTGTCACACAGAGAGGGTTTAAGGTTATAGTCCTATATAAGATAGTCAAGTGCGGGTTGGCAGACTTCACACACCTTCGAGAAGTTTTAATGGAGAACTCTCCGGTGTGCAGGTTTCCTCGAGATGTTTTCCTTTATCGAAAAGCATTTGATAATTAATATCTAATATGCACATTGTATACCTAACAAAATAATTATTATGGGATCGATCGCACGACCTCCCCGTTCGAGAGACCAGCGTTCAAACAACTAGGCTATCATTGCTCATTTAAAATCAATGACCCTTATATATAATTAGTATTTTTCTTATAACCATAACCACTAAAGGCGTGTGGAATGGCTTCAGCATCCTCTGAAACATGTTGGTAACACTCCAGGCATTAGGTCAGGAATACATCCTTATACTTTCAGTAGAAGTCAGTGTTTGAAAGGAAAGTAAGTTTTATTCACATTGCCTGCAAACTTGATGTAGATTTCCTTACCATCCCAAGTATTTTCATTCTTATTAATCTGTTAAAGTGGATATCTTGGACATTCTACTTTAGACCACAGGTTAATTTTACAAGGACACTGAAATATTATAACTTGCAGTCTTCTTCACTTATTTACATAAAATAATACTTGTCATGGAGGTGGTCAAATGAAATCACATATTCATTATTGGTAGGTCATAATTTAATGCAGTTTCTTTTTAGTATTTATTTGTTTTTGCTTTTACTTATTTATATGACAAATGGAATATTGTTTGATATCTAGATTAAATAACTATTCTGTGAAACTATTTAAACAACTTTTATATTTTAATCAGCATTTTGTACAAGGACTGCTTCTACTACCACTTAAAACACTATTACAATAATAAGGTACTAATAAATAACGACACACATTTTTCTCTTTTTGGAACAAAGTTCTTTTAGGTTTGGTGTGTAATGCTGAAATTGGCTATTAACATATAATTATATGCTTGAGACAGATTAATAAATTGTAATGTTGCCAATCTGTCCTCCACTCTCATTGTAGCTTGAGCTATTGTTTTACAATTATATGCTATGCAAAAGCAGTTGTAATAAATATAACGATAAATTTGGATTTTATTCTCTAACAAATTTACTATGACTGCATTAGGTTTAATGTGAAGAGGAGTAATGCAGAAAACAAAGGAATGAAAACAGTGTTTTATCAAATTGAATATTAAAAAAATAATAAAAAATCATGTGACAAAGTACTTAAAACATTTGTTAAAATTGATTGACCTACATAGAAATGTAGATACGAATCTTATATTTTATGACATATATTAAATGAAGGCCAAAAAGAAAAGAAAATTCGGTGAACTATATGTGTTGCCTACTTAATGTAAGGTTTTTAGTCATTTATAATTTATTAATGTGATAATATTTTTCGCCTGTACTCTAAAATCGTCATAACATAAATTTAACACTTGGACTAGATTATCTGTTCTATATCATCCCACAATATAAATATGCATTATGGGTATTCGAATCTGCAAAAGGATTTCAATCCAGCCTTACAATATAAACAATAAATATGTACTTAATTTAAACTAATTCACCCAATATGTTTCGTGAACAATGCCTACCTTCTAATGAACTATATCTGCATTGATCTATACAATAATTCACTTACTAACCAATTATTGTCAGCAAACAGTATTGTGGCAATATATAATTATAATACATAGTTAAATGATCGGTGAGCTCAATGGGTACATAACTGAAAGCAAGTAGGTACAGTAAGTATCGAAAATATTTCAACATAAATATGGAATGTAGCAAACACTCAATTGAAATGACCCTTGTATTTTGGCATTCGGTCATTATTAATCTAATATTAAATTAGAGACAATATTTACAATAAAATAGTAACTATGCTTTGTAAATTAATAATCCTTGCCATAACTGTACTGATATGCATCATTTTATACATCCTTATAAATAAATATAAAAGTTGTTTAAACACAGATTTATAGCTGCTGGATAGAAATAAAACTTTACAGTAGGTTACTTACACTTGAAACTGTACACTGCAAGACATCATTAGCTTACTATTGACTGACCTTTTCCATAATATACAATATCATTGAAGGTTACAATCGAAAGATTCATTAAATATTATATACTTTTAATTGTTTCTATTTGAATTAATTTTACCTAAGACAACATACTTCAATGTAGACTTTATAGTGTTATCTTTTTATTTTATTTCAGTCTTAGTTTTTTGCGAAACTCAACGATAGTGCGAGGAACACGGACGCACACTCTATGCAACGCCATACACACCTATAACACAAATAGCGGGCAGTGAAACCTCGTCTCATTTCATAATATTACAATAGAAACAATTACCTCTAAGTCTGAACCGATTAAAGTATTAAGACTAGTTATGGTCGCGGCGGCCGGTCGCTGCGCCGGCGCCGCCTTCCCCCCACAGCACTCACCGAACGGTCCACACTGTCACAACACGACCCTGTCGCACATATCACAAAGTACGCGTTCGCGCTCCGCGGCCCGTGGCGGCCGCGAGTCCCAAATAAATAAATTATCAAGTCTATAATACTTCGGGACGCGCGTGCACTTCGGCGAGTCTGATCGTCCCGATAATGGAATGTAAGCGTGATATGATAGAGAGGTGCAGAGGCGCGGCAACGTCACGCGTCGGGCGGAGGCGAGGGCGCGGGGCGGCGCGGCACCATGACGCAAGGTGGCGGCGCACTGGCCGGCAGGAAGGGCGGAGGCGGCCGAGCGCCCATGCGCACCCACCATCGCGTCGCCTTCTGAAGCAAACCGTCCTTTTTGCCGCCCGCGCCCCCTGCCACCCGCCGCGGAGGCGCGTCCACCGCGCCCGCCCACTCGGGCACGTCGCTCACACACTTGTTCGGTGGCGGCTGGAAGGTGCTTCTCGTCAGCTCGGCTTGCTGAAATATACGTATTCATTATCAACCTTATAACTGTCGGAAACTAAACGAAAAGGAGTGGCCAATCTTTCTGACACATATTTTGAGTAGATTGGGGGTAGGGTGATTAATTTAAAAAAAAAGTAATTTCAAGGGCTCTCCAGCCATCCATGTGTTTAAAGTCAATCTTGCCTACAAGTAGCGCACTCTACTGAACAACGGATGAGATCGCTGTGCTTTGTACCGTCCAGTTTAATCCTGAAGGTCATTTATAGCCAGGAATACATTATGGCAGGGAGGTTTTTCCTGCCTGGCTTCCTTATTAAAGTAGGAGTATTCCTAGGAGTAAAAAGTTAAATTAGTTCGACGTGTTCGCGACAACGTGTTACTTGGTAATGTTTTTGGTGTCGCGAACGTAGGCGCAAAACTGTAACCATTTTAATGACTTACTATAACGTTAACACTATGGTGAAGTTAGCAAGAACAGATTATTATTAGGATCATAAATGAACACAAGAGGTCCCTCGTTTATTTTACTAACAAAATTAATGGGCTCCTTTTAATATTCAAGTTTGTCAGGTCCAAACAGTATGAATTGGTGAGTAGAAAGGAATGAGTTAATTAGGATAATCAGAGATATTGTATTTGCGATTAAAGTATGAACCAAATACAGAAATATTAAAAGAAAATTGCTTAGTTGAATTTGTTGTTAATATATATTCAATTGCAAATTGCCAAAGCATACCAAATTATGTTACATTACTTGATATGATAGTATATTGTTTAAATCAAACTTCGTATTTAAATTATAGCATATTGTTATTGTCAATAATATACCCCTCAAAAGTAGATAGCTATACAAAAACGATTGTAGTATACTATCGTTTTCAGAAAATATATAGATTTATCTGTTGATTGAGTAAATCCTGTTTTGCAGAAGTTGCAGTGATGGAGCAGAAATCCAGTATTAAATAGATGCTTATTTATAGTATTGATCAAGGGGCGGATCCATGGGGAGTTGGGTCATGGAGGTTGAGACCCCCCTGGGCTGGGTCCAGGACTCAGGTGGACCGCTACTTAAAATAGTTCAAATGTTTTTATATAATTATGGTCACATTATCGATTTTATTTTAGTACTTTCAATATTTAATTATGTAATTTAATATTAAAATGCCTATGTACTTTTTACTTGTATCTATTATTATCAAAATTAAATTGTAACTTGATCACAACTATGTTATGCCCTTGGTATTGTTAACAGTGTTGTTAAAGAGTTGACACATATACATAGGTACATACATGAGATAACCAGGGAAGAACATGTTTTTATAAAATAAAAACGAAAACAAGGGTATGATTGTTTTTTAAAGATATATGAAAATAATATGCAGATGCATGGCCAAAAATTACATGTCTGTGCCCTATTTAAACCAGTTGTTTAAGTTATAAGTTTCTTTTAATTATACTACCTCAATGTCTTTGAGTCTACATAAAAAAAAGGGGATCACTTAAATTTTGGTGTCAGAAGCCTGTAATCTCTATAATGTAATTTTTGAAGACTTGTTTTGAGGTAAACTGCAGGCTGTGTTAGTGAACACAGATTGCAATTCTGAATAACATACTACATAGTGATGTAGTATGTTATTCAGAAGTCAATATTAATCACTGCTCCACAATCATTGTTTTCACAATCAAGGACGACTAGCAGTTTATAATTATTAATTAACTTGTGGGGGTCTTTACCACTTTATCTATTATCTGGGTTCTCTTCAGACTTAATTTTTTTTTAATTATGTTTTTAGACTGTGGTCAAACTACCAATACAGTATAGCCTATGCATTCAATTTATATTGCAGGATCGGTGGTGCATTTGCATAAAAAGTTAAATTAAAGTACTTACGGACCTGATAAGGAACTCGTATTTGTAGATGCGCGTCCTGTCCGTACTCGCCGTCGGGCAGCTGTATGCTCGGCGGAAGGCCCAGGCGCTCGGCGGCGGCGGCGGACCTCGCGCGAGTCTCCTGCTCCACCATCTCTTGCAGACGACCCACCATCGCCTGCAGTCTCTGCTGCTTCTCCCATTCCCTGGAAGTCCATTGTTTCAATGTTCTGTTATTCACAATTCTAAAATTCGACATATGCGGTGAACACACAAAAATTAAGACATATTTGTTTAGAAGTACCTATTATTGGAAACTTCAAAGTTTGGCTTCTCTCTATTTTAGTTCATTTCAATCGCAAAACATTAATTATAGCTATTATTACATACACCGGTTCTTCAGCACTCAAATCAGATAAGGGAAAAAACAGGAGGATAGCTTGAAATTTTCTTCTTATTTATTTTAGAACATTATTTTACAAGGTACAGACACCCATAATAATTTTGTCTGCATAGCTAATTCACAACATTCAGTTTCTTCCATTTACAAATATTTTGTTTTATTTATAGTTTCTTCTTGATATCTTACTTGCAGTAAACTGATCAAAATATTATTTAGACCTAGATAGTATCACATGTACCATTTATTGTCATTTGGTACAAATACTTCGTACCTGATTAAAGTATTGAAACATCAGGTACTCATGTTCCAGAGAGCTCTTTTGACCACTAATTTGACGACTTACAAATTACAATGTATCTGCGGTTGCATATTATCGGGGCGGTCGAAAGCGACTGCTTTCAAATCATGGAGCTACCGACTACCCACGTGGTGGTGAATTCGAGACATAGACTTACGTCATAACTTTTTTGTTTTATTTTTTTTAATACGGGCGTCAGGTGATCCTGTCTTCCATCACCCTGTTTGTGAAGTACTTCTTGGAATTGGTACTTACGATGAGGTGTGATGGTGCCTGTGGTCGTGTCGTAGGCGCGGCCCCCCCGGCGCGCCCAGCCGCTCCATGCCCGCGCACCCCGGCACTTGTACCGAGAGCATCTGTAAGTCACAACACACTACTCTCATTTATGTGGCCGCGCTCAACACTAACCCATACTTTTTTCAGAGTTAAACATTCGTATACAAAGATACAGTATAATATGTAGCGTTGAGGTAAATGTATAAAATACGTGAATACGACCTAAGTAAGCCACGAAAAAAATGTTTATTAATTGTGGCACTAAAGCGTTAGTTAAATGAGATATCTTAACACATTTATGAGATTTAATTAACATTTTAAAATCCTCTAAATAACATACTTGAACCGAATAATTAAAAATTTTAATAATTTGTTCTGCTTTAAAGAACTACCATCATTTTGCATTGTCACATGGGTGAGCTAAAATTAATGACAGAATTGTGTTATGAATAATACAATTGGAAGTAGTTATGCAAAAATGTTTCATTCCACAGTAGGTTGAATTTGAAATGAATGCAATTGTGTGTATCAATGGTATTCTTTTTATTTTAACTAGTAAAGGTCACAGGTAACTAATAATACTACTACTAAATAAATATATAATTGGATTGGAACGTTTTTGCATAACTACATCCAATTGTAACCCATTTATTTTGTTTGTAGTTTGGTAAAGGTTTAAACATAAAATTTAAGTATGTAACATTAATTTGTCTAGGACTTGTTTGTTGGTTGCTAGCCTTATTTGATACTAGTGAACCGTCCTCTCTTTGCTTCAGGACCCAAAGAAATCTCGGGATAAAAAGTAGCCTATCTCCTTTCCCAAGTTCAGTTCTATCTTCATACCAAATTTCATCAAAATCGGTTCAGTGGTTTAGACGTGGAAGCGTAGCAGACAGAGTTACTTTCGCATTTATAATATTAGTGGGAAGTAGGGAGTAACAAAATTACATCTAATTTTCAGGATTACTATTTTTATTTGCCTATATAAATCTGTGATATTGTATACTAGATTGAAGCTTTAGTTAAGATTTGTCATGATATTGGTGTTAATTTTGGTAGGGTATTGTTATGTGTAAGGTAGACCCTTCCAAGAGTCCATAACTACTTAATTTGCTAACAGTCTTTAAATACCTAATTGTTCAACAAATGGGGCTATGGGACAAGTTCCCTCCATTGAGGCACACTAGAATTTGAACCATCCACTGAGCTCTTACATAATAGCTAAATTCATGTAGAACATAAGAATATTCATTATAATTAAATAGTTTTAGATGATTAAATATTATAGGTAAAGGAGGTTATACTCATACAACATATTTTTTTGATAATTAATTCCAAGATTCATGCATATATTAAAAAGATTGTTCCAATTTATAAACTTAAATTTGATATAAATATAATTCTTGGTCATCATTACAACTCATACATGTCCTACTGCTGGGCAAAGTGAAAATTAATTTCTAATATACACATAACTTGGAACAATTTGTGATACCTGAAGGATTCAAATGCAACCCTCCCATGAAGCAGCCCAACTTTCAAACCACTTTCTAGATGGCTCTTTCTTTTCTTCTTAGTTAGTAGCTACTTTTATTTTTATATTTTTTATAAACTAACCCTGATACTAGAAGAGATCAGTATTTTCTATTTATATTATCTTACTATTATCATCTCCATAACAATTCTTATTTGGATTAATATAATGAATTCCAGAAATTACGTCTATAATTAAGATATTTGTTGATTATTCTTAGCCGTTCTTTCTCATGGATGTGAAGATAGTTGCCTGAATTTTACAAACTCATTTTAAATCTATTTTCACTTTTTACAGTAACCTGTGTTTAATATAAAAGAGGTGTGCAATGGACAATATATTTTACCTATAATTTGTTTTAGTCAAAGCGTATCGCATAACAGTGAAGGTTTTGGGATGAACAATGTTTGCTATTAGTTTTGAGAAATAGGGAAACTGTTTATTTGTTGTTGTCTATTCATAGTTTCTGTTAGATTACACAGGTTGTCATAGCTATTTGACATCAGAAGATTAAAGCTTAGTTAAACCCATTCGAATGATCAGCAAACAATCATCCATATTATATGTTTAATGTACTAATATTAGTATGTGAACAGTAGGGAGCCAACAGATTTAATAACGTAGAGGTTTATAATTTTCTCAAAAGAAATATTTAAAATTAAACTGTTCAAGAATTATATTTATGTAGGTTTTAGTAACATTGAAATTGCACCACAAAACAATAAGAATATATTGTTTTCCTTTAAAGACATTGATTTGCCTATAAATTGTTTTCTTATAAAAAAATGGATTTATTTATTTTTGATTAAAGGTTATCCAACAGGGCCACCCTCTGTTATGTGGCCACTATAACATCAACATCATCATATAGACATCCTAACTAGAAATTATGAGTAGTATTTGCTTTCAGTACCAGATATCTATTGACATCTAGCAGATGGCATGAACAACCAATACACATTATAGTTTCATTGTTATATTAGTTTTATTTTTATTACAATTATTGATTGGAAGAAAGTTTTTTTTTATATTTATGGAATATTTAGTATAAACTTTATTTTATAGTAGTCTTTGTCAAGAATTTCATTAATAGAGTCATTTTGAAAGTGTTCCTAATGTTATACAATAGTTTGGAGCTTCTAAAATATAAAGAATTTAGTACAACATAGATTTAGACTCCTCTTTTGTAAGACAAAGAGGAAGAAACATTAAAATTTTGGGATTTAAGTAAAAGCTCTGACAAGAAACATATTGACTTGAATTGACATTATCGAATTAGCATGTCACGACAATAGCAAGAGGTGATTACGGAACTGTCTGTCATGAAAATTTATTTAAATTCACACAAACAACGTCTGGGCGTGACGTCGCTATCGGCGCG
>DWPQ01002144.1:0-11051 GCA_018251795.1 Perichares adela | reverse complement strand
ATAAATAAATAAATAAATAAATAAATAAATAAATAAATAAATATACAAGAATTGCTCGTTTAAAGATATAGGATATACTCATCATAAGCTTAGCTTGAATGAAACTAATGTTTATAAATACGAAAACTGTCCTGAAATTAAAAAAAACTTTGCGAATGCTTCAAGGCAAGAGTGATTAGGCTTTTACTAAGGTAATGCGTTTCACAATTAAGACTACATCACCGCTTATTAGGCCGGATCGTAGTCAAGCATTAATTTGTCTTAAGTAAAAAAAAACAGTTTGCGATAAGTCTAAAGCATAAAAGTAAGAAAAAGTAGTAAGCGCGAATACGCTTACTGTTTACTATATAGATCTAAGAGATATTTATAGATCTCAGTCTAACTTAGCTGCAAGTCTTAATAATCTTAAATGAAATTGTAGGCAACGCCTATAATTCTTTTTTCTGTGAATATTATAAACCTTTTTGTGTTGGGATTCCAATTTTAAGTTTTAAAAAAGAAACTTTATTTTATATCTTGTACATAATATAATGTATCAGTTACTTGAAAACAATACAGAGATGAAGACGTTTTGAAGCTTGTTGGCTACAATAGAAATAAATCATTACCTGTTGATGAAGATACTCTCCAATGAGTGGCGGATAAGAGAGGTATCTATCGGACGCCATGTTGTAGTAGGAACCGTCCAGTGGCGGCATCGGGCTTGGCGCTGGGACGTAGTTTTGTTTACCTGGTAACAATATTGTTATGTTAAAACTACCCTCCATAATTTCTTCAGTATATTTATACTAACATTTAAAAGATAAAACGTGTGTGTTTTTGTATGTATGTTTGTAATTTTACACAAAAACTACTGGACCGATTTAAATTAAATTTGGTATAGAGTCTTGAGCCTGAGAAAGGACATAGTCTTTTTTAATGAGAAGAAAGGGCTGTAAGGGGTTGAAATAGGGGATGAAAGTTAGTATGGAAATTACTAATCCTAGATTTTTGCGAGAAAAGCTTTCTGTCACACGGACTTGCACGCGGACGAAGCCGCAGACACAGCTATTCATAATAAATATCTATACTGTAACAAAACTGTAGGCTACTGTCGAAGTAAGTCAAAACAATGATTTTTTTTCGGTCTATTTATTGCCGCGGCATATAAAAACTACTGAGGAAATTTAGATGATACTTCGTATAAGGTTTTATATTAAACACAAAAACATGAGAAAAATTAATTAGGTTATTTTTTATATAGCTAAGTGGGATAACATAAATGAATGAATAAACGAATGAAATGACACTAAACTCGTTTATATTTATTTTATTGATTTATTTATGTGTTTATGTCACCTCTTAAAAATGGAAAAAAGGGCAAACATAATGCCTAATCTATATCACTAGCGTAAATAGAGTAAATGTAACCAAAACGATGATGAGCAAGTAATTTACTTCAGAGCTAAATTAACAAGATGGCAATATTAAAAAAAACAACAATAAAAAAAGTTCTGCCAACTATTAAGTACTGGGACTATAAGACATTTTTACGGGTTTGGGACACATGTACCAATATCACATATGATTTTTTTATATTAATCTCGTTTGAATGTAAACTCACCTGCACTTCTCCCAAGGGTACTGTGACCAGATATGTCCTTGTGTCGGTGGGGGTGAGGAAGGGTGCGCGCATGGTCACCCTCGTACACGGCGTAGTTTGGAGGAGGATAGTCCAATGGCGGGGGGATCACCAGCCCCTGATCATCCATGAGGTAGGCTTCCGTCTGTGAATGTAGATATGTTATAACCTCTGTAACATCTTTACGTATATAAAAATGGAGTATCTGTTTGTAATGTTTAAATAACAGCATTTTATTAACGTACGTACGGATACACGGTACTTATACAAAAAACATTTTTTATAATTTTGTCTGTCTGTTTGTTCCGACTAACCTCTGAAACGGCTGGACCGAATTTGACGGGTCTTTCACTGGATAATAGATAAGGTTGTGGAGTATCAAATAGGAGATATTTTATCCTAGAATTCACGCGGATTCGGGATTTACGCAGAAAAACTTTGTGACACGCTGAGTTCCACGTGGGCAAAGCCGCAGGCAATAAAGAGAATAAAGAAAAATAAAGAAGAATATAATTAGGAACTTCTACATAATATAGCCTTGTGTAATTTTATACATCCTGTTGTTTTCAGATATTTCATTTCACAATAAATTAATATTTAAAATTTGATACGTTTTAATATTTTGAATAAGTTGTAATTGTCTCAATTTCAATTAAATGAAATAGAATGATTTCGATTATAATGATGTCCTACACATCGATATCTTTTTCTAATAACCTTATAAGTAATGTTTTGAATGAAAAATAAGATTCCTTAAACCTTTTTACTTCTCTGTATATTTTTACTTTTACCATTGATTTCTAATCTGTCATATGCTATATTTTATTTTTTAACTGTCAGATCTGGACAAGACACAATCGATTTTGTATTGTTATAATAATCGTGGCATACCACAGTTAAAGAGACAAATCTTGAGAACGTTATTTTAGTAACGATACTTGTAGAGTTGTAATTAAATTGAACTAATGAAGTATCACAAACCAATCCATTTACCTGATTCAACATATGCCTGTTAGGCATCGAGGGCACTTCAGGTATCGGCGGGGGCTGTCTGTCATCGCCATCGTCTTGAGAGTACGTTTCAGATTTCTCTGACACAGAACTGAGGGTTTCCCCGGTCATAGTGTCGTTATACGACGAAGGCGCGTACATCTCTATGGTTGCAGATTTTGAAGATTGGCCGGCTTGTTCTGATGAAGAGATACAAATGTGATGATGATTAATTTAATTAAATAATTCACGGTTTTTTTTTCAGGAAAACCAGAGGAAAATAATGTTTTATACATGTTCTGTGTACAGAGATCACAATGAAAGAAAAATTGGTATTAATACGCAGTAAGAGAAGATTTTTCCAACAGTAAAATTACTAAATAATTTCAATATCGATGTTAACTTGTTACAATGAAGATATGAAAAGTACATAACAAATCGAGCATTAATGAATAAGTCTACAGTAAACTTTAAGTAAAGCTTTAAAAACATATTAAGGTACCATAACCAGGCAAACTGGATCATGCGGTTAAGTCATCTGTTAAGCGTTTTATGCATAAACAATGATATTTACGATATACTTAAAAGAATTAAACCCCATAAAATTTGATCCAGATGAACCTTTTTGTTACGAACCTCGTTGTTATATAGTTTACGAAAAAACACACACACATAAACATAACAAGAAGCACATTGGAATCAATTTGCAAGAAGTTTGGCTGACTGCACGAGAATAACAAAATATTACCTGTTTTTCATATATTTTAAATAATAACAAGGTAATATGAATACGAGACAGAATTGCTAAAAAACATTGAGCTTCATTCCTATATGAACAACAAATTTCATTCATTATGCATTCAATTTCAAAAATTTTACAATACGAGCTGAGACGTCACTGGTTTGTGGTACACAATTTAGCGGGATATTGCATATTGATAATAATTGAAATTTTATCGAGTAGCTTTATGAGTAAATTTCCATATTTCGATCAACATCGATTCAGATGGAAATAAATAATCGGAGCCTATTCGCGGATATAAAAATAGATAATCGAGAATTATCTCATTCAAAATGTTATTGAAACGAATGAAAATTTTAAGTTGGTTTCAAAAGTTTGGGTATAAATGTTCACTAACTTTATGATAAGTCTTCGCTTTGAAACTAACTGGGGCACTAAGCTATCAATTATTGGACGACATACGAGTATTAACAGAAGATAGAATTGTGTGGTGTGCTAATTAGTAGCTAACCGCGACGCTACCCGTAATGGAAATCTCTATTTTAAATAGTTAGGCCAACTACCCGTGAGCCACTAACAATTTGCAAATTGAACCCACTAATCGAATTCAAACATACTGGTAAAATAATCCGTCAATCTTCGTATATATTTAAAACACAATTTTTACATTTGTTAACAATAGAAGATAGGACTGGCAATAAAAAACTTTCCCGTAAATTTCGAAGATTGGCGAAAGTTAATAATAAAAACGAAAATACAAACACAGAAAACTTACCTTTTAGTCGCCGAGATCGTCTTTTCAAAATAAAACAAGCAACTAAAGCCGCATTAATCAAAATCAATATAGCTCCAGTAATAGACACATAAACAATGACAGTTTTGGACACATCCGATGTTTCTACGTATTCTGTTGACACTACATTCAGCTCGCCTACTTCTGATGAAGCTAATGAGAGGAGAGAGAAAATAAAAGAAATTAGCAAACAAGGAGATAACATCAAAATAGGGATGTGCGGACTTGAAGATTTTAGGACAACGTTTTAGTTTCGTTTAAAATTCCTTTTTTTAAGGAAATAAATTCAATAAAAATAATTACAAAGAGGTAAGCAATATTGACCTGTTTTTAAAAATAAATATTTGTTTGAGTTTAAAGTCCAAACATGCAAATGGTTCGAAAATATTTGGTTTTCCGGAAACCTAATCTGCATTTATTAATTTCTGGCAAAACCATTTTGTAGTACTTATCTAACCAGAAGTCAAACCTTTACCTACAAGTTTATAAATACAACTTTACGACTTAGATAGTAGTAGTATCTTACTCACATAGTAAACAGACCTCAAAAGCCTTACAAGTTTTAAGGCAAAGTAAATCGATACCGCCGAAACTAATTTTGTCGGAGTTAATAGTCAAACATTCTTTAACAAAAGCAATATAACTTTGTTAAAGTATGCGAGTTTTACTCTCCTTGTCACTATCAAAGAAATAACAGTGATAACTCTTTAATGAATTGTCGCTAATAAGTTGCGAGACGAATTTATAAATTAACAAGTATTTTAATTAACAAATTTCTAAACCATTTAATAATTACGCCATGTTCTCTACGATATTCCTTAGTAAGTTTTCATTTCAATTATCTTGAAACTTGTAAATTATATTAATTTAGTCATGTTTAATATTAACTTGTATTATATTTTCATGAATACTAAAAAATATTTGATTACGTCTTAAGCAATGACATTTCGTTTCTGATTGACATTTTGTTGCTGATCCTAGCAGGTTTTACAGCTTCACGCGAATAGATCAATACTGTTTGGTACTCTTATATCTTAACTAACAATGTGTTAATTCTTTTTAAACTTTAATACAGTGTAACTAAAATTTCGAACACCCAACTTCAAAATCAATATCATCTCTATAACAATCATCAAATATTGCTTAACTTCATGAATTAAAAACTTTGTTGTCTATATTCCCATCGACTAAAACTTTTGTTCTAAAATCTTCAAGTACACACGATGGGAGTTTTCGAATCTACGACGACATCAATCGGGGCAAACCTCGGATCCGCTTGTTCGTCCGTCTGTGCAGACAGAACCCTACTAGTAGAACATTCAGAAGGATCAGTGCCGTGCCCACTAGAGTCCCGGTTATGATAAAGACACCGGGGACGTTGTACGAGTTGTACTCCTCAGATTGCACTGAGGAAGGTATTACGTCTGTAGCCAAAGGTATTTTGTAAGTGATGGTTCGTACATGATTAAGATAGCTGATACTATGAGTATAGTCTTAACAAACGTTAATTATGATAATTACGGTGGCACTATTTTTGTTCTTGTACCTTAAATAATATCATCATTAATCAAATTTGTTACTGTAATCATTTTAATATCTCTATGATATTTAATCTTGTATTTCACAGAAGCAATTGTATTATTTTTCTGTCCTTTAGTTTACACATTATTAGTGCCATGATACTTTGTTTTTCACATTAAGTACTTATGCAATTATAAATCCAAAAATTGCTCTCGATATTACGTACCAGAGCACTAATAATTTATAAACGAATAGAAATTTAAATATTTATAGAACTGATCAAAATTTTGCGAGTGCGTTACATAAATTGAAGCTAATATTTCGGACGAAATTTTTATCACCACAAAATGTAAGCAGTGAACGTTGAAATTTGAATAGAAAAACGATTTGAATTTTAATATTGAATATTCAATCCGCAACTAATTATTTAAATCGCGGACATAAATTCAAATAAATTTTATGATCACCGCTTATATCTTTTACTGGCTTAATGAGATTCCTGAAAATTGAAACAATGGAAACAATATTTTATTTTCATTTGTACCCTTCATGTGCTTATAAATTTTAACAACAATATTTTAATGAGTTAAAAGAAAATAGGAAAAATCGAAGCAAATTGATCGTATACCACAAAAAATCCAAAGAACATTTTCAAAATTGCTTCGATAACTTATTTATGATAAAGGTACAATTAACTTTGTAACAGTCATTAGGGTATTAGTAGTATTTTTAATATAAGTCATCATTATACAATCTTATTATCGTCATATTACAATACTTACTAAGTGTAGTAGCTTTAGTGTCATCGGGCCTGTATTTGCTTTGCCCAATTTTGTTAATGGCCATTACAGAGAATACATAATCCGTATTCTTTTCTAAATTTCCAATTGTAAATGTAGTTGCATTCCTTGGCATTACATCTTCATATCTATACGATTCATCATATATTTTCCTAAAAATACATTTTTAATTTAATATTATAAGCAAACAGTTTATTTTATACTAGCTCTCAATAATTGAGTTTTAAAGGTTGAAATCCATGAACCACTTAGATTTATCATCAACTTTGCCTGGAATTGTAGTACAGACAACTATTTTTTTGCGGTTATTAGTGTATAATTCACCAAAATTGTGCACTCAACATACACTCCGCTTAAACTTAGGCTGAGTTAAAATAATGTTTGTGGATATGAACTTTCTTAGCTTGATATTTATGTTTGAGATAAATCAAAGTACGCTGCATAGACTGATCTGCCTTACACTTAATTGAATTTGAATTGCTGATGGTTTAATTAAATAAATATTTAAAATTTACCTGTATCGTACTCTAAACCAGGGATTTAAGCCTCCATCAAACCCTGGAATCCATTCCAGAGTCACTGTGTTATGTGTCACGTTGGTTACCATTATCGATATGATGGGATCTATAAGAAATAAAGCATTAAGAGTTTTATTCATCGTTATAATTGAGGTAGAGCATTTAATAGCATTATTTTAAATAGTATCCGTTCATAATGAATTTGGGAAAACTGCCATCACTAAGTACGGGGCGAGAATAATGTAGCGTGTTATTAAATGTTTTGTAACATATTTTTAAGTTTGTTATATAACAAAACAGGGAAGGATAATGTGAATAATAATAATATATAGCTATAATTATTCTCTGTAACTATGAGAAGAAAAATATACTTCCGGGCAGTTTCTTGCAGCTTATTCTTCTAGGGCCTACCCATCGTAGGGATTTGCAGAAGCGATAGCGTAAATTGACTTTCGAAACATGTTTGTAAAAAACCTACTTCAAATAAATTTCATTTCATTTTAAAGTATTCATGGGGTCTAAAATTTACACATAAAAAAAATCCTTTCAATTTAAGTGACCTGTTGCAAGTAATTTTTTTTAGGTTTAAATCTTTATCTTTTTCTGACCTGGAGCACTAGTGATGTCCAACTTGACTGATGTGGTACTGAATCCTAAATCGTTCCTAGCTCCGCACTCGTAGGATCCATAGTCCGAGGAGATAACGTCATTAATTAGGAGGATCGAGGTGTAGGTGATAGGGTCCGCTCTGTGGAACTCCGCGAAGTATTTAGTCGAGGTGTTCACTGGTAGTTTTGCGCCGTTCTTCGACCAGGTGAAATTGGGAGCTGGTGCCGCTTTGCATCTAGGGGTAGAAAGACATAACTTCAATTGAGAACAAGAGAGTCGTTTTAAACAGTATTTTTATGTTTATAAAAGTAACAATGATCATATACACATGGCATTACATAGCCACTGAACCCGATTGCTTACCAGTGAACCTTAAAATGGGTAATTTTATTTGTAATTCGGCAGAGATTCGTTTTTACTGTTGAAGACAGCTCATCTGATTAAAATGGTTACTATATCAAAAGTGTGGGTGAATCGTTAAGGACATTAATATACATTTTTGAGATATACATAGTTTATATTTTTAACTTACATTAAAATCGTTAATTAATTGACACAAAACAATTAAGTATTGTGTGAATACATTTTCATAAAATTAACAAATTAATATTCACTGAATATTATTCAGTACAATTAATTATAATTAATTTAATTTGGCAATTATTAATCAACATAAACAATAATTGCAAGTGTAAAACGAACTTAGATAGGATTTCCATATCAGTAATTTTACTGTCGATAATACTCGCAGTTGATTGGCTAAACTTAAATTTTACGAAATTAATTCACACATTCGAAGCGTTTACCGGCAAACAAAATTATCTAAAGCCAGTGCAGTAACAAGTGTGATTTCATTAAACGCAGTAATTACCGCGGTTAAGTCATAACGGCACGGTTTATGTATTATTGGCCGTCGATTGTGATAATGGCACAAATAGATAGTTTTCACAATATTTGGCTCGTTATTAGTTTTCGACGGCTTTTACCAAATGAACGTAATTTATATTCTATGTATATAAATAAAAATGAATCGCTGAAATGTTTGTACCCGCATAACTTTTAAAGGACTGTACCAAATTGGATAAATCTTTCTTTTGGGTTTGTAATAGTTAGGAGAAAAAAATTATAAAGTGCATATTGACCCCAGTTTAATATAACGAAGCTAGTTAAAATATAATAAAATATAATAATAAAATGAAGCTAGTTTAGGTACAATATAAATTTACGGGTCTTATATTTTAATATGCGCTTGGATATACTAAAATATAAGACCAATAAATTTTAAAAGCGTATTGGTTAATGAAATCCCTATTATGTATCGCTTTAACTAGATAATAAAGCAACATAATATTTTGGGAAGTAGCCTCCTGTCAATTAGCTAAGCAATATATTTTATTACTTATGAAAAGCACAGGCTTGCATAATTGTTGGAGGTTGGTTAAACGAATATTAAATATACTTGATAATTTTAGCGGAGTTGTAACGGTCAATAAATTGCTTAAAGTTTCAATTTATTTGGCAGAGAAACAATGCAATTAATAACATTGTTGGAAAAATCTCAGACTCCAGTATTCCGCTCAGTTAGACAGACATTACTAAGTTATTATTATTTATTTATTTATTACCAACAATCATAGTGAATTGTTAATATTGTCTTCATTAGTGAACTATAATCTTAGTTTGTTAATTCATTAACTGCTGTACATAACTGAATGTAGGTAAAATCAAATGCTTCTCGTTGTATGCAGGAAATTATTTTACACACTAATAATTACCTACATCATAGCATTATTATGTCACATCACCACAACTCATTAGTTTGTGGTAACTTTGTTATATGCTGCTATGTAATAGGTATAACTAACCGTCAGGCGAACTATTATGTTAGTGAAACTATTCAATATATCGATCTGTCAAAGAATTACAATTAATGTACATTACATTTATTTATATTTACATTCGATAAATAAATGTAAAATTATGTAAATGTAATACATGTTCTGTGCGTTATTTCCCAACATGAAATTAGCAAAGAAAGCTACGAGATTTTTTATCAAACAACGTTATCTCCGCTGAATGCGCCCTTCCGCTCGCGTTTCCCTCGCATGCAAGTTTATTAACCTAATTAATGGTATGTCGGTCTTCGTTACTTTTTAATCCTCTTTCGAGATACATGTCACATGTCAGCTGACTTTATAAAGATGTAATTGTTGCTGTTACGTTTACATTGAAGATGTTTTATTTCGAATTTTTAAACTTCGCGCATTAAGCTTCGTTAGCGAAAATAATTGACCGTAAAATTTAAAATTGGAAAATGTAATGAACTGTAAAATAAATAAAGCACGATTGTTTTAACCTTTAGCTGATGTTTTGTATTACGTAAACCGGTCATTAAGTACCGTACCGAGTTTATTTTCAGAAAAATATTTTGGAGAAAATTCAATGAAACGTGAATGCGAAATTATTTTACATTAAAATCTTTACAGAATATGATTTTACAAAAGGGATAACAGTTTCTAGAATTATATATACGTAGTTTTCACTCAATAAAATTGAAGCAAATTTTTACATTGTTCAAACAATTATGTATACACAATGTACAATTATGTATAACAAGTGTTTAGGAGACGTTTAATGAGATACAAATTAAGTGCTAAACGAATGAAGTAGGTACCTAATTAACGTCTAGCTTGTTCACCGGTTACAAACAAACAAAGCCACTTACTTGCAAGTCAATCTGCCGACTTGGCCAACATTAGTCGCAGACTTGGCCAAACTTGGCGAGGAGTCGAGTTCCGGTTTGAATTTCACGACTAACATGACATCCTTCTTGGCCGGTCCTCCGATGCCATTGTTCACCACGCATTGGAAGTTCCCCACATCGGATCTGCTGGCCTTGTTGATCACCAAGTAGCTGGTGAAGTTCCTCTGCTCGAAGGTAACGGACTTGGTGGAGATGTCGTATCCTGTCCGTTGCCATTTGATGTGTTCAGCCGTCAACGGGTTGCCTGTAAGTAGACATTTTGTTTGGTATTGCCAATAGAAAAAACTACTACTTAACCTGACGACTATGAAGGCAAGAATGCCTGGTAATGAGTTTGTTATACAAATACAAACGATAGTGAGGATAATAATAAGATAGTCATAAGTGCTCTCTGTATCTGTGAGTAGGAAAATATGCTCCTTGGCAGTTTCTTGCCGCTTCTTCTTCTAGGGCTTACTCGTTGTAGGGATTTGCTGAAGCGATTGCATAAATTGACTTTCGAAAAATGTTTGTAATAACCTAGTTCAAATTATTAAATTTCAATTCATTACAAGTTTTTTTTTAATTTTTACGATTCGTCTCGGAGTGACGTCTGCCGACAAATAAGCAAACAAACATGGTAAGTGGTCGAAACCATCCATGGACATTTTCAATAGCAACGGCATCACTAAAGTAGAAAACTTCACATTCATT
>DWPQ01002143.1:0-11051 GCA_018251795.1 Perichares adela | reverse complement strand
CCATATTATTCTCAAAGGTATGTTAAGCGTGGTAGACTAGGCCTAAACTATCTCTGTGTGAGAGGAGACCCGAGCCCAGCAGTGGGACAAATATGGGTTGATGTGTGTGTTGCATAAAACCTCAAATTAAATGTCTATATGTAGCTTATACCTATATATGGCTCCTATATATATTTGATACCCAGTGCATATGTAGGTTTGTATGTATGTATGAAAGATGATATTATGCTAAATAAACCATTTATGATGGCTATTATCATGATTTGCATGGTCAGTGCATCCCATGGTAACCCGTGGCACTAAAAGCATCACCGATACTTTACCATATAAAAGGAAGAATAAATCTGTTTATCCCTTTCCATCAGCTAAACTTATCAAGATACGTAAGTGTAAAAGTAAATATTTAATGTTATTCATGCGACCAATTAAATTAATACATATAATAAAAATGTAACGAATCGCTGTCTGTACGTGGATGATATATGAGAAAAAAATTATTGGCACTTTTATCAACGCAATAGCACTCAAAACAATGATGGATAGAATTTTAGTCTGTTTGTTCGTGCATTTGTGCAAGCTAATCCCAGAAAAGGCTTATTCAATTTGGATGTGGTTTTGTTGATGTTGTGGTAAACTTCACTTAACATTCAGTGTGTGTTTCATGTAAATCGGTTCATAAATAAAACAGTTAAATACCTATCACTTTTATTTCTCTCACCACAACATTTACTTTAAGTCCCAATTCATTTTAAATAAGCACTCAATTATTGACTTACAAATAACAAATACAAAGTCAACAAGGCCGTTTATTTACAATTTATATCAATTAGAAAGTTTTAGAAGGCGACTTCAACTTCAATTTGTTGATATGAAAAGTCAAGACACCAAAGTTTCGTCTGAGAAAATCTCGACGAAAGTTTAACTCGAGGTCGAGATATTGCGTTCAATTCGAAACTTTACATTTAACGTGGCAGTACACAGACACTTGGCAATCTTCTCACGGTGTTTAATGTTTATTACACTGTTGATTTTATTTATTGCAAGGCTGATAATAATAATTATTTTATATTAACAGTGCTGGCCCGCGTGGAATTCAATGCGTCGCAAAGTTTAAATTAATAAATCCAAATCCCGCGGGATTTCTGAGATAAAAGTAGTCTAAGTTACTCTTTATTACATCAGCTTTCTTCCAGGGAAAGTCCCGTCAGAATAGGTCCAGCCGTTCCAGAGATTACCTGGAACATACAGACAGACAGACGGACAATTTTTTTTTAAACTGTGGTTTTGGTATACCTATGTACCATGTATACATACATACATATACATTTAATAAAAACTGGTTATTTTAATAATATAAACAGACACTCCAATTATATTTAGTTGTATAGGGTTATAAAATTTTACTTTCCGTTATTTTCCGAATATCCCTTTCACAATTTGCACCTTGAACAACAGACGAGATACAACCATTCCATCCTATTAGTTTAATAATGATGATATTCGTGCATATATAAGACAGCCTGGCTACCTTATTTGGCTTACAAACCTTCTACAATCAGCCGTGAAATGTTTTACTTGTGAAATGTATTTTAGTCCTGCGCGATTCTAACGCAAGACCTCCCGTACATGCCAACTTCTAACAGTTGAAGCAAAATAACACAAGAAACATAACTAACCCAAGTTATTAAACAAGTTACTAGATCATTCACATTGTTACAAATAGTACCTTTATTTGAATTTCCATTCGAGCCAATATCAAAGTCAAATTAGTCGGCAACGAATCCTAGGTTCAAAGACACGCGATGCATTGAATACAAGGCATAATAAACCAGTTTGTGAGTTTCAATAAAACGAGTAGCGGCGAACATGCAAATGTCAACGACGGATGGCTCCGAGCTGACACGACACGAAAAATCCGATCGCTAAGATCGTCCAGATTAAAGTTTGTGGAACAATGTTGGTGTAATGCAGTGTGGAAGTCAATGGGCGTGCCTCATGGATGCAAATTGCAGTGCCGCAGGCGCTAGACAAATGGCGTCGTGAGCCGACCGCACCGGTAGCACACGAGCTACGAGCGCGCCCTGTATACAAACACCCGTTGACGAATATGATATCCTGGTACTTGAGCATTTTGTTGATCAACTTTATATAACGTTAATTATGGAAGACGACTAGTAAATGACAGAAGAACTAATAACAATTAATGTTACTGAGTATGTTAATCGATTTTTGGTTATTTACAGTACTTTATAATTAAGAAAAGATGGTATAATTAATGAATACTAAAAAGTTTCCAAGGTTCCATGCAAAGGAAATACGGTAATATTTGGTACTACCGAGGCATAAGCAGCAATGCCGATTTATAATAAAATAAAAAAACATACACGGTATGTCTAAGTGTACATAAATTCGTCAATATAGATTGTGAAAATCATAAAATCAAGAATAATAATTAACCTACCATTTTAACAGTAAGGGGTACTCACAATTATTTTGTATTATGTCGACATGTCAGATGCTAAAATACAAAACTCGTATGTACCCGTTGCAGTTAAAAAGCTAATTGTCCGCAATGATAAAAGTTTAAAATCAAATATTTAACCCAGTCTAAAACTTCATATGAATCAGTTATTAGATATCTGATACATAGACATGAAGATGCTTCGACGTGATATCATCGGTATCTGACAGCGATAGGTGACAGTCCTGTAAAACAGTGTGGAAGTCATCAGGCCTATAATAGATGCAAATTGCAAAGCCCCGGGCGCTTGATAAATAGCATCGTGAGCCGACCGCACCGGTAGCCCACGAGAGAACGCGCTGTTTATAAACAGCTGCGGATGAATATGACGACCTGGTATTAACGACCTGGTATTACATGATGGTTTATCTATAACAAAATTAAACTGGAATGATCTAAATCAGTTATCATGAATCAGTCGGCGTCGAATCCGTACATTGTAATCTCAATTGAGAATACTTTAGCAAATGCAGTAAACTACGCAGTTTACTAATTTATTTCTTGACTAACTGTGCGCACGGCTCTGCTTGCGTGGAAATCAGTATATCGCAAAGCTTTTCCCGCGTAATTCCGAATCCTAAGTTCCTAGCCTAAGTTACTCCTTATTACATCAGCTATTTTCCAGTGAAAGTCCCGTCTAAATCGGTCTGTCTGTTCCAGAGATTTCCCGGAACAAACAGACAGACAGACAGACATTTGCTTCATCGAAGGAAAGCATCCCGAGGTACCCTGATAATTCCCCATATTATAAAGATTAGGGAAGTCAATTCGGACTCCAGCGTGATAGTTTGCAGCCTTAAAATCATCATGAAACCAACAGAGGAACATTCGAAGGTTTTCAGATAATAAAGAAACATAGTTTTTAATTATTAATCTTAGGAAACTGAAGAAAAAACGTTTTAATAAAAACAAAACAATTTAACCTTTTTACGTCACATCCTCGTTTATTAAGGAATCGAGTAACTCGATCCGGCTGGTACAAAATAAACCGGAACTACTCAGTTCGGAGCCGAAGCATTAAATCTTTTTGAATTATTATATCCGCTTACCTTTTAAGAGTCGATCCAAATTACACTCGGTTTTCTAAGAGGTCGGATCTGCAAGCGAAGCACCTGTCGACCAATTTAAATCTTTACTTTCCTTTCAAATGCAATATTAACTTGAAACATTGCTTCTTTTGCAAATCTGTGCAAAATCGAGCTGGCTGAATTAAAAATAATTTAATTATTTGAACAGTCAAGAGTATTATCCCAATAACTTTTATGGCCGAGAACCAATTTTTCCCTGAATAATATTTATTTTCGTATGAACTTACTTAACGGGTGAAGTTATGGGAATTGAGTACCATCTCCATAGATATTAGTCATACTAAAGACATCATAGACGCCTTGACATGACAGACATGAAGGAATCGAGGAATCAGCTTTTGAAATATCGATCCCGTATCGACTTCTAAAGTCACGCAAAGAAGTGTTATCAGCGAATCGCTATTTAAATCATCTGTTTATGCCGCATAAGCCTTTGATTTTAGCAAAGCATTATCTTAAAATACATAAAAATATAGTAAATATCAAAACCAAAACAGTCAATATCATCTAGCCATCCATCGGCCTTTAGATGTCCGCTGATGGACATAGGCCTCCCCTAAATCCTACTCCGACCAGTCCTGAATCCAGCGGATACCTGCTGTTTTCTTCAGGTCGTAGGTCCAACTCGTCGGAAGACGTCCTATCCCCTTTTGCCAAGATGTTAAACAAAATAATAAAATATATTAAACGTAAAACTACAAATCAACATACTGAAAATATACGGAAACAACAATTACGTAATTGGAGACCTGATAAAGTCAAGCTGGAGCATGTCGATACAGTGAAGCTAGTCGCAAGACAAATTGCAGTGCGGTCTCGTCGACGGGTGAAGCTAAGCATATATAATTCAAGCTCTATATCGGACACCAAGATTTTATTACGACACTTTAGTGTTGTACATGTGAACTGTACACGTTATCGATAAAAATAATTGACAGATTTTTTTCTTGTTTGTTACTTTGCTTGTACTTTTGTTTTATTTATTTTCGTATACACGTAGATTTTCGACAAATAAAATAGAATCTACAGATTCACTAAATAAATGATTATGTAAAATCTTTAACTTTCATCACAGTTACTGTTACACTGCTGAGTTTGGGTCTTATTTCAAGTTAAATGTTTAAGGTCACAGTCTAACACGCTGGCTAAGGGCAGTTTTTCAGAAGACTTCTTTATACATTTTTGGGTATATTATCATACAAGTGTAGCCCATGACTTAGTTTATTACTCTGTGTTTTTCTTTTAGATGATTTAGTAATAACGACAATGGTTATATTTATTTTATGTATACACTTATATTACATACTGTACATTGTGTAACTTATATGTGTAGGTAAATATATTATAAAACTTCTTTCATCGAATCTCATCACAATACTGATTGTATTATCTCGCAGTTCATCGCAGGTGCCGACAATAAAGCACGTCTCGGATTTACGACCATCGATTTTTCATAAACCGCACATCGATAATAAAAATATTGATAGAACAATAAACCGCCTCACTAGTCACAATAAAACCGTGCTCGTGCCACTTTTATTTTCCCGCAATACCACTTATTTAGCCTGGATTCTGCCTCTATTTGTTTGTAAGTAAAGAGATAATGTATCGGAACACGGCGGTAACTCAATACCTGTTTTATCGACAGATCGGAAGCTAACTGATGGCGCTCGAGCCAGAGTGAATTATCTGCTTCGAAGACTCTATAATTTATTATGTTAGTGCAGGTTGATTCGCTAATGCCTTTTGCGGAGTTTACAAATAAACAATTCTGTATTTACTATGCGTCAAGATATTAATCATAGTATACATTTTTTGCATAGATATCTACAAACAATGTATGTATAGTAAGGTATATGTATATATTTCGAACTATCTGCATGGTAAATGGATACAGTAAAGTTAACGAAAAATGTACGTACGTGTTTGTAATAAGCTGTAAAAACTATTTGTTTGATAGATTTTTTTACGGGCGTGAAAGTTCGCAGATCTTTTCTCCTGTACAAAGTTAGGTATTCATCTTTGTATTGTATATACCTACTTACCTTCACATTGTGTGGTTTGTTTTCAATAGGACCATTCTACGGTATTTTTCTATTGTCGTCTTCCATGAGGCCGATTCCAATTTCTTGAGTAGACCTTGCAAACATTTCACTTTATAAATTGGAATTTTTATATTGTACCTAATGTTCAACTTTTTACTTAGCCCTTTTCACGAAGAAAGCAACCGTTACGAAAGATTACTCTTCAACAAAAGGACGCACTGCTAAAAAACATTCTGCCCTAATGGAATGTTCGAACCGATTCGCTTTCTATGAAGTCACGTAGAATATTAAAACTGTGTTTAAAAACGATGTTATTACACAAACGGATATCTAGATATCTTAAGATGTAGCGAATAGGTCGGAGGTAGCGCTTGGTACCAATGACTACAAGGTCGCAACGTAAAGAAGTTTTATTGCAAAGTCATTCCGAAAGATAATGCCAAATTTATTGTGACTTCTGGTCTTTACTTTTCAGTACCCTTCTTCCTCGGAACTGCTCGGAAAATGTTTGAGCTGAGCTAAAAATAAAACAATTTATTTTTAAATCAAGTTTGTTTTATATAGGACTTCTTCTTATATGCCAGTTCTCGTTGGTTTTAACGATTTACCTAAATAGTAATGTATCTAAAATCTTTATATATTCAGTACAAAGATAAATCTAAATTCGTTCTAGAGAAAACGTCTTCGAAACTAAATTAACAATATTAAAATTAACATTGACACACATATTCCCGTATTTTTTTAGTGTCGCCAGTAACGTTGACATACATAATTAAGAATTCATACGCGTCACAATCACAAATGAACACCACACCGCAATACGCGTTGATGTGTATAACTCAAAAGCCACAAAAGCTTTGCTGGCATCTAAAGAAGTGAAGGATTAATTTATTACTAAACAACACCATTACGAACAAAAACCGTCTGGATTAAACAGAGCGATACACATTATAAACACCAGCAAAAGGATAGGTAGAGCTATACTCTCAGTCAATGTAGAATCCTACACACCCCGGTTGATCAATGATCTAGTTGATTTTACAACAACTTTCTAATTAAAGTTATTAGCTATATAAATTATATTATTACTAAAACAAACGAAACAATACAAGAAAACAAATCAATCAACTTCTAGATAGTGGTCGATGGTCGATACAAAATACTTTCTAGCCACCGAGTTCTTGAGAGCTTATCGTTCCGCTATCGCATGTCACGACCTCACAGACTGAGTACAAACCGAATTGCAGCTTTGTTTTATTACAAGCTTTTGTATTATTCGATAGTCATTAAATGAGAAGAAAACTACCACGATGAAGAAGTACTGTCGGGAATAAACTTGGTGGTACGCGACTATATATAATTCAAAACTTCTTGTTGGTCTTTGACGCCTGGCGGTCTAATATAATCCTTAGTAGGCTGCACTATGAGTAGAGGAGGACTTTTTGAGTCAACTTAATGATGAATAGAGATCGTTACACCTGGGGCCTGATTCTAAAAATTAATAAACATACATTACGGTTAAATTAGATCGTGACGATCACTTTTGACAGCTTTGATTCCCAGTTAAATATTAAAGAGCAATTTTATTACAACTTAACACATCCAATTGTCTCGTTCCCGAATTTACCGATTTTATTTACAATACAATTAACTACAATCATTTTCGAATACAGTTTCGTAAGTCCATAATAGCGGTACACATTATATCAGAGTTACTTTATAGACTGCACCTACGACTCAATAAGCACTCGAGGAACTGCGGAACGGAATAGAATTTGTTAAAACCGTTGAAACTCAATTCTTTGGGAGTCTAGTGCAAATTGGTCATAAAGGAGATAGTGCCAATGCATAGAGATAGGAAACCGAGCGTGAAGAAATTCTTGATAGCGACGGTGCAGTGACGGTGGACGGATGAGTAAAGAGGAACGTAACTTGCATACCAATCTTGGTATTGTACTGTTTGACTACGATGGATCAACGATAGGCGATGAGAATAAACAGCGTCTATAGCAATGAAAAACTTATGAAACTATATTAATAAGTAAAATAAAATAAAAAAGCGTTTTATTTCTTCTATTTTGGTGTGATGATAATAATTATTATAGATTGATTATTCTTTAGGAAGAACCCCTCTGCAGGTAAAGGCCTCCTCCAAAGTGAGCCAGTTTTCTCTGGAGTGTGCTGTTTGCATCTAGTTTGAACCTGCTGTTCGTTTGATTTCATATTCCCATCTGTTGCAAGGTCTCCCTATCTTTCTTTTACCCACTGGCCCCCTGAACTCTATCATTCTTTGTTTCCACCTTTCATCTTGTAGGGGTGCTATGTGTCCGGCCTATGCATTAAATACTAGGAAGTTTTAATTAAGTATAGATAGAAGTATAGTAGAAATATTTTATGTAAGTTTTAATGTAATAAGTTTTAATTAAATATTTTTGAAAGTTTTAATCTTTGTTATCGATATAGTGGATTAAGTGGATAATGAGCGTGTGCAATTTCAATGTTGGTTTGAATAATAAGTTATTTTATAGTATATCAAGGAAATTTGAGGTATCTTGACGAAGAAATAAAATAATAATTTCCACAATCTACGTCAGTATTTAAACCTGTAACTGTCCCAAAATATGTTTTGTAAATGTTAACTTAGATATTGTGGCATATTATCACTGTGGTTTGCCATTCGGATTTATATGCGTATAAATTTAATTAATTTGTGGCTACGGTATCGGAGAGTTAGTAAAAAAGGTTCCTCCTTTAAATCTGATCCTCGTACATAACAGATCGTAGACATCTTCAGTGCTGCCGGCGGTGGGGAAAAGAATTTCGGAATGTCATGCATGTTAAAATAATACTCATATTGTTTCTTTAATCTATCTCACTTCACGGGTATCCGTGACATCAGCATCTATGAATTAATTTCTAGATGTCGGTTTCGCAACAACTCGCTACTTGACGTCGATGAAACAATAACTTAAATAGTTGTAGGCAACGAACTATCCCAAGAAAAGGTGAATATACAGAGAATTGACGAAGAAAGGCGCTCCTTACATGGACGGCAGTGCGTTGAATGAAGACTGCATACATCATAATGTGTATTGCATTGTTGTCTGTATTCGCCGTGATGAAGTTTTTAATATATTAACATCAACAATTAACAAATTTAAATAAATTCGTGTAAAAATATCGTTTTATTTCTTTTAGAATTGTTATAGTTTTAGTAGTAACGCGTAACCTGTAATAGATTCGTTACGGCAAATCAATTTTTTACGCTTCTACAAGATTCATTAACATTCAATAGCAAACGAAACAAGCTTCACATTGCAGTTAACTCCTTAAGAATCGATTTTGATATAAGGCGTCCGGTACGAGAAAAAAGTGAAGAGTAAAATCAGTTGAACGAATGACCTAGTTACATTTTATCGTGAGTTTTTTTTATCTTAAACAATTTCATGTAACTTTGACATCTTAATTTTTATTGAATATTTTTTATACGCATAAATTTAATATAAGCAACAGTAAGAACTTTTATACATAGGACCTGCTTATTCCTAAAAGAAATCTCTTCTAACAGAGAGGAGAGCAGATTATTTTTCCACAGACAATTTATTATTAATACTTACTCATCATATACGTTTTCAGTTGAGTGTTCTTTGCAAGATACTGCTTTGAGATAGATTAAAAAAACGATTCCCCTCATATCGTTAATAAAATCTATTTATAATAAAATTTACAACAAGATTGAACTTACAAAGTTAGTCAGTACTGCTATTTTATAATTGTTAATTTAAGAAAACGCCATGTTATTTTATTAAAAGTTACCCCAAAGTTTTAGTAGACATTATACAAATAACTTATTATTGAAACCAACGTAGAAAATACAGTCGCTCATTATATAAATAATTTTCATTTGAATCAAAACCTACTCATAATTTAGGCCACTTCGTGTTCCTCGAAAAATATTTTAATATTTAATGAGAACGTATGTAAGCCTGTTAAAGACCTGCTTTAAATTTAGACCACACTAAAGAGAGCATATTTTATGTCATACAAATATATTTTTTGTGAAATTAAGATTATGTTTGGAGTAATATTTGAAGCGTTTATAGTTCAATTTTATAATATTAACGAAGTACTTAGGACGATAGGAATATCTCCATAAAACCACACTAGAACGGCGTAGTGGAAGCTTTAGATCTGTTGATGTACTAGAAAATCACTATACATTTCAGTATGTTGCTAATAATTTTAAGAAATCCTTTCGATATGTTAAATACATCTAATGATATAAAATGTTCGTGTCATTGTTGTAGTTGCCATACTCCTGCGAAATGGCTGGACCTATTTTTATAAAGTTTTATATGTATGTTCAGTAGGTCTCGGAATAGATTATAATCTATTTTTCATACCATTAAGTGATAAGGGTGGTTCACGCCAAATATTAATTCTTTGGGGATTTTTTTTATTTTCTCCCTTTATGTTTTAATATAATATTTTTTATGGTGAAACGAGGTTAGCTAGCCATTCTATATAAATTAGGGTATTTTTATATACTGACAATATATTATTATGTCACGATAAGTAGAACCTATCAAATGATACTGGTACCAATATATTTCTTCGCTATAGCTTGCGGTAAACATAGCTTAAACCGCAACCAGCTAATTTAATTAATTACCAATTATATTCCTACGCCAAACACCAAGTTGGAAAGTTGCGGTAAACTTCGTAATAAATTACTAAAGGAGAATGAGGGATTTGCGCCTTGATACGATCATAACTCCTTGTTTAAACGTAAACCTATCTTAGAACATGAGGTAATTGAAGATAAATCGTTGTACGCATTTATGTAACCGATTAGCCTTTAAAAGTTAAAATGAAGAAGTATGAAAAATCGTGTATTTTGCATAATATAAACATATTTTTCAGTTAATTAATAAATAATTTTGAACTTGACTTTATTATTTTTATTATACAACCTCTGAACATTTTATTATTAGAGTAATCAAGACATACTAATTACTCTATCATCAGTTTTTAACACAGATGTTATTTTCTCTTTCAACAAAATAAAGATAAAGACGAAGTAACCGCAAATTATGAGAGCGGCAGATACTGAAATTTATGTAGATTAATTAGAGGATGTTGGAAGAAACTGTGGCAAGCAATCAACGAGAAGGCCCTTTTAATTATACCTAAATATTTAACAGTTCTAATTGACCGAATTTCAACCTGCCATCAGGCTACTTTTCTTAAATATATTTTTATTTTGATAAAGCCATTTTTTTAACGGATAAATCAAAACGTGTAGTATTACAATTAACTAATCATCATCATCACAACCCATAATTGTCCCACAGCTGGGCTCGGGTCTCCTCTCACCCTGAGAGGGTTTATTGTACA
>DWPQ01002142.1:0-11051 GCA_018251795.1 Perichares adela | reverse complement strand
GTTAGCTTAATCGCCAGATTTAAATCCGATTGAGCACGTGTAGGTTAAGCCACAAATAACATTTCCAAAAGATATTCCAGAAAAATTTAAAACAGAAGACTTTTTTAGATCTCCGTAGAACCTTCGACAATGTTCCTCAACAGGGTATTGATATAATATACCCTTATGAGCATACAAAACCGTTGCAGATGTATTTATAACACTTAGATGTCGTGGGTGCTTGTACTGATAGTAATTTTTTTATTTGTGTTCATTTTACCATTGATTTTGTTTTTTTTTATTTCACATTTTTAATTTTTCTATGGTTTACGTTTTACGGGTGTCTTTAGTTTTTTGTATATAAAATTATCAAATTTTTAAATAAAATTTGTTCTTTTATTTCACAAAGTAAGCTAATTAAATTCCGATTTCTCTGATATATAAATATCTTGTAAACATAAACAATAAAATATTTTATCGTCCTATACATATAATATCTCTAGACCATGTTGAGTAGTGTAGTAACTAGTAACTAGGGACTACCTGCTAAAATCTCTCCACATATATTTAATATCTGTGATTGGCTACATCTATTTACTGTAGACATAGACGTCTGTTTTTACAAATAAATAAGGTATTCTGATTAAGACGACGACGTAGGTATTATCTCTCTTTCCAGACCTCTCCTCAGTGAAGTTTCATAATTATGATAAACCTACCAGGCGACATCCCTGCCTAGTCGACTACTTCCAAAGTGGTTTGTAAAAGAAATAAGTAAATAAATTGAAGAAGTTAGTGGTTTGTTTTTACAAACGTTACATTGATGACTTATCAGTTTATATCCATGTCAATGAGCGAAGACTTTCATCAGGTCCGTGTTTGTTTTCGCGTGCCAACGCTAAATATATTTATTTTAAAAGGTAATTTACGACGGTAAATCTGAAAACGTCGTGACGTACTTAAATACGGAGTTGGTCCTTTTTTAATCATACATATTTTATTTCCTCGCGATCCATAAATGTTCAAGACGACCCTTGTCACGGCATTCATTATTATATAACGCCGGTACACTTCGATGTAGTTGTACGGGAAAATATTAAGCGCCGTGCTACATTATTATATCGCAGAGGGCTTTGTTTAAAACGACCTTTCGAATCTCCTGACATCTGCGTGAGAAATTTTCATACGAAACGAAACTTTGCTCTGATAAATAGATGATGTATTTTGGCGCTTACTTTTATAAAATATAATTATATATAATTGTAATTACATTTTGTACATTTCACTGAATAAGTAATGTAAGCTAAGAATACTGCGAAGGATAGATAGATGAGCCTAATGACGGGTTTATCTCTTAATAAGCAATCTCCTCCGAATTACTTTTTGGGGACAGGACAAAGATTAAAGAAAAATAAATTACAAATGTTAATTATGTATTATAAAGAATACTAGTAAATAACAATTACATGTCTTAAACTGTGATGTCGGGTACTAAATTCGCGTTGAATTAAGTTTTATTTGGGGACATATAGTTCACTAACTGCGACGATAGATGGCGCTGTAACGAATTCTGAATCACGCTAACGTTTGTACGTTGTAGAATACGTAAGTATTTAATACTTTGTAAAAACTGCATATTACAAACAGACAGCTCTTTCTAGGAATAGCTGTGCCCGCGACTTTGTTGTCATTAGAATATTTTTTTGGATAGTTTCGTTATATCATCGGGACTATAATTCTATAATTCTGCCGTCACAAGGAAAAAAAACGTATCTACAAAATTTTGAGTCGGAGAAAAAAAATGATTTTTTGTGTTTATGAAATTGAAACGTTTGCTGTGAGATGAACAATGAATAAAATAACGATTTTGTAGTGCTAAAGTGTGGTTTTTCGGTAGATCTACAAGATTATATACTCAAATTTTAGTAAATAAGTGTTATGTACTATATAAATGAGATTTACTTTTTCTTCTTAGTAAAAAAAATTACAATAAATACGTAATACTGCAATGAAAAGACCTTTCTGGCTAGATATGTCTTATCAACTTAGTAATTTATGAAACGTCTTTCCTTCTTAGTGATAATGTGTTACCTAGTTCCAGTAAACTAAATAAAAAAGGCATGTTTACTCATTTGCTGCTTTTCAGCTTAGTAATTCCGTCCAATGAGCCTATATTTAATGCAATTAAAAAACGTTGAAATAGTTTCATTATTCTACTGATTACATTTTAGCATGATTATCATCTTACTTTAAATAAAAAACATAATAGGGGAATCATATTTATATTATCATAAAAAACAAAATCAAATTAAATTCAAATTCTATCAACAAAAAATATTAAACTCTTTTAAAACAAAAGTAATTACAAATTACATCTTCTGCAAACTAAACAATATTATTATGAGAATCAGTCTATTAAAGTTTGTACTCGTTTTAGTTTCTACTAAATAATTCTTATTATTATAATCACAGCCTTATAAGTAACCTATTTGTGAATCAGTCTTCATAAACTTAAGTGAGATCAATACTATTCTTGTCAGTGGGTAGGTTATACCAGAACGATTTCCTGTTGTAGGGCATTAAAGGTGTCAGTTTTTCTATAATTGCAGACTTGCGTTCTTGAGTTATGCCTCTACATAATCCTTTCTTTGGTTTTGGAGGTGGTATCCCTGATTTTATATTTTTTAATCTCAAAAAGTCAAGTGAGTAATTTTCTTTATCGAACGCAGTCTTGTAATAAATCACGTGGGTACCTCTATTGAATGTTACTTCACACATATCAGCTATATAAGCTCTAGGGGTAGAATTTTGTAGTTTGTATATTGAAGAACAATCTTCAAACTGACAAAAATCTTCCGAATTCATTACTTTTACTTTAATATTAGATCTAGTATTTAATACTGCTTGGTGAAAGTCTTCGAAATCGTAGATGTGTTTCTTCCTTTTCATGGATTGCTCCACTTGGCCACTTGGTGATGGAATTCATCTGCGGCCATATGCGTGTGCCCCACCTCTAAATACTTTAATTTAATTGATTCAAAATTAACTTCTACAGATTTGACAAGATAGAGCAAATATGTATACAACGTCCAATTTTTATTCTGGACGGCGCAGTTGTCTAACCAAATGACTATATTTTTCGTATCTCTATTGGCCTGCAAAAAAGCTCTGAAACAGCTTGTTATATCACTCATTTTACGTCCAGCTATTGCTTCATGCCATATCGCGGCATGGGTTTGACAAGTCTCATTATATTTTTTTTTACCTAAAGGTACAAAACTTTTATTGAAAGCAATTAGTCTTGGGCAAAATGAAACAACTTTAAATCCATCCATTCGTGGGAGCATTATTACTTTCTCCAAATCAGCAGCAAAATAGGCGGTATTGATGCTTCGATTATTTTGATTTTCAACGTTCCTTAAGTAAAATCCTTAAGAGTATGCCTATAATATAAATAAAATAATTTGAGGACATTTATGTTACCATTTTTATGTAGTTGTAGCCCGAAGAGCCGCGACCGCGCGTTGTATCCTAGACTGCCTGGGCGCAACTGATCGTAATTGTGCGTTCAACCGTGATCCCCTCACTCCGCACAACGAACAGTACTAAATAGAAAAGACTTTTCTGCCACTTGCACCTGGTGTTTTTTCGTTATACTAAGACAAAAAGGCATATTTTACGCAGAAATGTCTTTTCATCTTATGACCATGCAGAAATGTCTTTTTATTTTCTAATTACTTTCATTCATTATAAATAAATTAAACGTTTCTACATAAATACGCCTTTTCAACTTAGTGGACGCCATATAAGTCTTTTCTATATAGTATTGTTTAGTTCATATAGTAGATGCGTCCTATTTAAAAGTATTTTTTTAAGGGTTCCAAGCATTTTAAGCAAAATATAAAAATACTGGGAGATGCGTCTTTATCTGCTTATTCCGAACATGTATTTAACTAAATTTTGGCAAAAATGTTAGATACGTCTTTTTTCCTTATGACGGCAGAATTATTAAGTTAAGATTTCGTAAAAAGAAAACAATATCGATATAAAGATATAAAAAAAAATAATTATCAAGGCATTTTATTAAAAGGAATTCAGTTACGAACGAACGAACTTACGAAATTAATAACTTTAGAAAATTTGTTTTATTTTCAGTTAATTCAGTAAGGACAGGATATTGATAGGGTCACGGTATCGAATAAAAAGCATCTATACTGTACTCATGCATGAGTAGTATCGGTCGAAAAGTATCGTATCGATCGAAAGAAAAGTATCAATACTACAAAGTATCGAGCTTTCACAGGACAAAAGCAGCATGTGATATTATATGTACCTTAAAAGAGTATGAAAACTAAAAAAAAAGGTCATCAACTTTCCATCTCCCATTCTTTCTCCATAAAATCACTTAGAAATAAAAGTTACTCTAGGACGGGAGTCTTGCGATGCGATACGATACTTGTTGTCAGCCTCTTCTCTAAAAAGTACTCGATACCTAACATGAAGTACTCATTTGAGTAAAAGTATCGGTATCCAAAGAAATGGACTCGATACCTTAAGGTATCGATACTTTTTCCGTGTCCATAAATGGAACGGATTCATTTTATATAGTTGTCTGTACAATTTTGTTGCTCCGTTCGGTGTCTACGGATGTTTTCCTGTGCTTCCTGACTTTAATTTTACCCCTTTTTTTATTTGGAATGTAATTTATATAATCATAATATGCTTAATTTGTATATAGTGTATGCTATTAATGAAATTTTGAAGTCATTATTGTTCTAAATGTTAGTAGTGGTAAGTCTTAGTGTGTTACGTCGCTACGTAATAGTTAAAATTAGAGGTAATAAATAGGCTGCGCAACATTTTTTCGACTACCCTCTAATCGATAATGGGTTGTTGACCTTTGTAATAAACTATAGTTTTCAAAATGTTCATTCTCAGGTGTAGGTTACCTTGTGAGATTGAATTATATATTTATACTATTACGAAAACGTCTGGCAGCTTGCGCATTGTTTGTAGTTAAGTATATTTTCCAATATCATTAACATTTTAAGTGTATGTAAATTAATTTTATTCCAATATTAAATTATTAATATTATATGTTTTAGTGATGTACGGTATTTAAGTATACTTTTTATTCAGAATCATAAGCTAAAAGGCTTTATAAATACAGGAGTTTAGTCAGTTTTCCACTCCATAACTTGCGCTAGCTGGTGTCTTGTGGCTCGGAAGAATATGCTAAAGGATAGGTACTGAACTGAGGTACTTATGACGATAGTCTATAGATATTGTGGTATGGACTTATTTGCCTATAGTATATTGTTCCTAGGTCAATTTCATTACCCATATAAAATATATTGCTGTCCAGTTTGGAGTCTCTAATGTCTAATACAATTTTACTAATTACTGGTGACTAACATTTAAACTGCATAAACACCTAAAACAGGTATTTTGTCAATTTTCGAATAAGCAATGATTGATAAAAAAAATAAAAATATTGGACTGACTAAGCTATTTCCAATGTATTGGATATGACCATTTGTATTACCTGTCTATGACTTGTACATGGTGTACCGCAAATTTCATAAAATTAAAGCACCAATTGTAATATTACAGTACCTAGTATCTATTAAATTGTAATTAGACTTGTCTAGCACTTACAAATATCTATAGAAGTTCGAGATATACTTGTTGGTTAAACATGTTTATATAGATAACAACTTTACCTAATGGATTGTAATCTTAATGTATTTCATATGTTTGACAAGAAAGTATAGATTGTTTAATAATACTTTAAATAACATATAAAATAGTTATAAAATTTAAATGTTTCGAGAGATTTATATAGTGTCCTGATAAATTATTTATTGAAAATGTTTATAGTTGATTTGTATCTTAATAATCAATATTCATTTGCAAGTTGAATCATGTATCTCTAAGTATACTTTAAATAGTGTAGCACAGTGTAACATACATTTTGGGTGGCTCTACAAGCTGATGCTGTATTGTTAAATATCCAGTCATCAACTATCCTACAGACTACTTTAAAAGTAAGATAATAAGACCCCTCACGCAGAGAGTGGCCACTGAAAAGGTTTGTTACACTGTGGCATATGAATAAACAGTTATAAAGCGTTGTTTCTCGTCTATTAATGTTAACTGTGTAGGAAGGCATATCTGTATTAAATGTGTGTATAATACATGGGTTTACTTTGTTTTCTTTTTTAACAAATTGAATAATACTTATAGAGCAAAATGTTCCTACAAGCTGCACCAGTTTTCCAATAATGTTCTTTGTGTCCATTGAATTCATACTGGGTGATTGTACTGCCCACTTCATTTGCTAATACTGACTTCATTTAAGTACTCTTGCACTATGTTCAGTGGAAGGCCAAGTGTTATCATGAATACAACATTTTCACTAGTGATCATGATCATTGGAATAGAGGTCTGTCTTCAATTACCATCAACTTCATGTGTGCTTCTAAATAATTGTGGAGCCTGATAAATATTTCTATTCTTTGCTTTATTGTACTAGAACTAGGAATACAATAAAACAAAAATACATTTGCTGCACTATAATCAATGGAAATTTAAGCATGGAGTACATAAATACAGGAAGACTACTGTATTGGGTTTCATACAAGCTTTATTAGTCTAAATAATCACAGAAGTGAATTTGATAACAATATGCTAACATTATGGCTAAGTAATACAGCGGCGACTGTTTGGGTGTTTTATTAGAGAAGCATAACCATGATCAAAGAATCTTTATACATACACTTTTCCTTAGGTAGTGTTCAACAAATTAAATATCACAATATGAAGGGTACATAAATAAACGGTTCACTGAATACAGGCGATGTTGATTTCTTTACATAATTTTTTGCTTGAAAATTGCTCCCGTAATTGTGCCATGTCGTTGGATAAAGCATACTTTATTGTCAGTTTCCAGACTCACAGTGGGCGGCTTCAGATTCGGCTGAATTTTGCAAGCTTGCTCTGATATCGCGACCACGATCCCCGCAGAATCGACGTGAGCAGCCCCCCTGGCCGCCAGGCAGAGTCCCTGATGGTCCGCAACCAAGCACCCAGTCACATGTGGCGTGTCCATAATCTCTTCGACTACATTGTCTAGTTCTTTTTCCATAGCTAATGACAAACGAAAAGGCAATGAGATAAACTTATGAAAACCTTAAATTAAAATAGCTTCGTAATGAAAAGATCCTTGTTTTGTTTATGATTGTTTATTTGACGTGAATATCAATGTCATTGTCAAAAAGTTACAGCTTAGCTTTTTAATTTTATTATAGGTTTATGGCTTGGATACGAGTCTTTTAAGCGTAACAGCTTAGGAATCCGTCTGCAATAAGAGTAAAACCTATGGAGCAATAATAAATATTTGTTTTGCGCATTTCACGTGAAGTTATACTTTGAAGTTTTAAGAAACCAATGGTTACTTTTTTGCTTATTAAAGTTAGAAATATAAATAACGTTGTCATACATTTTAATTTGAATAGCGCCATCTAGAATTGTCCAAGTCACGAAAACTGTTGCGTTTAGGGGTTGTACAAGTTGCTGAATTACTCTTCACTGACAATATTATCCACAGAGTTATGATATTTTGGTCATACCATATAAGTATTACTTTGTTAAACTCTACCTAGTCTTTGATAGATATCTTACATAGCCGGCACTTACACACAGTCATCATTTAGAACAGCATTTACAATATTGCTAGTTAGCTCTTCAACCTTAAATTATTAAACCTTTAATTTTGTCAATTTCCCAGGCAATAATCTATAGGCGCTGATTTCTGGACAGTATAGATTTTGTCAATTCTGAGCTGTGCTAGCAGTGACAGAATGTTGATTGAATGTTAAATTGGTCTTCAGCACCGAGGGGCCTGTGTTCGAAACCTGTAATCACCACTACATGCTTCGGTGAAGCAAAGCAAGTTGAAAAAACCTATGGGAACTGTATAATTATATTTTCTGGATAAAAGTTAGCTAATTTGTGTGACATCCTGAACTTTGCCGACAAGAGACGTATTATAAACTTAAAGTTTAAAATTTTGTTATTTTTAAATTCTTTTTGCCACTATTTATTAATATATATAACTAACTCTCCTTTATTCCGAAAGAGAAACATTTGAAAACAAATATCCGCCTACTAGAAAATGGGATCATACTTTAGCAACTTAAAATGTTGTAATTTTTTTTACAACTGCTTAAAATCCGTAATGGCATGGCACGCGAATTGCGTGCAGTTAACTTTATATCGCGAGTGAAGTTATTCGTGTATAATATATTAAAATGAACCTTACGGCGTAGTATTAGGAAGTAGTTATTCTGTTATTATTATTGTTATACTGGTCCCAAGCTTTGAGTTAAAACACGAAATCATTTTCGAATTCTATTAAAACTTAAGTGCCGACCAAATAGTAAAATGATACAGTTATTTATTTTCGGGTTAGGTATAACTGTTACTTTGTTAGCAATTTTAGAATTGTTAAAATCTTGTAAGAACGGCGAACAAGAAGCTTGGAAGAAAAAAATTAAGTCATGGTCTGGTACGTATGAAAACATTTTATTTGTGTTCAAACCGTATCGGCAATTCAAATTTAAGTACGTATTTGAATTTTATTAATTGTTATTAATTAATATATAATTTGTTATTAATGATAATTATTTAATCTGGCAAAGAATAATTTATGAAGGATGATGCTTAACGAAACTCTTCGTAATGTAAATAATATTTTTCATTATGACGAGAGTGGAGGACGATGGCTTGTTATTAAGCATTAAAATTTATAACTTAGTGGTGTATACGTGACTTCACGAGCAGAGAGGGTCGAGTTCAAATCCTACACAAAAGACATTTTTTTCCAAATTATGTGCAAATTAGAAATTAATTATCACTTGTTCCGGTGAAAGTATAGGTCAGGTATTGTAAGGAAAAATGCACACCTGAGAGTTCTCTATAATGTTTATGAAGATTCGTAAACTCTGCCAATCCACACTTGACCAGCGTGGTGGACTATAGTCTATATCTTCCAAGAGAGGAGACCCGAACACACTAGTGGGATAGTTTTATATTTTATAACGAGCGATAGTGATCGTCCCTACTCTGTTTCACACAAGGTTGTAAAATCAAATTCATATTTGGTAAAAGTATTCGTTAAGGAATCATTTATTGATTAAAATGATTTAAGACTGAATATATTGCAAGTGACACAACACACTTATTGGAGCCTGGAGATGCCGTTGCCCAATTATACCCACCGGCGAGCTCGTTCGTGGAAGGTCAATTTGAGGTACTGACGAAATATTTAGAAGTGGTTGCTATATTGCTACTTATTATTGTATGCAAAGATGAATATCAACGCTGATTACTACACACTCATAATATTTTCACAGTATTATCGTGACCTTTAAATTTTGATTTGATTACATTCTTACTTTTACTTCTTAAACATCATCATCACAACCCATAATTGTCCCACTGCTGGGCTCGGGTCTCTGCTCTGAGGGGGTTTAAGGCTATAGTCACCACGCTGGCCAAGTGCTGGTTGGCAGACTTCACACACCTTCGGGAACATTATGGAGCATTCTCCGGTGCGAAGGTTTCCTCACAATGTTTTCCTCACCGAAAAACATTCTTAAACATGTACGTTAACTTAATAACAAACAGAGCCACTTGATGGTAAGCGATCACCGCCATACATTAACGTCCGTAATACTAAAGGCATCAGTGACGCGTTGTCTACCAAGGAGTAAGCGCAATATGACTGGCCATCTGATATTGCAACCGAAACATTTCACTGTGTATTCTAGAGGGACCGCGTTAACCCGAGGCAGGCAGGTGAAACATCCTACCACCGTACATGACTATCTTTGGGTTTGAACTAGGCGGTAAAGTGCCCAGTGAACTTCAACAAGAAGTAGTCGCCTCGTCTGTTTTCCACCAGGTTGCACCAAATGGATGGCCTGGGCCGTGAAACGTGGACCTGAAATATGAATAGGTACCCGTTACTTACGGAGCCATAGCTGGAGCCATACGCAACCACTCTGCATGTGCGGATTTGTAAAGGAGTTCGTGGCCTATCCCAGAGGCGGAATTTAGGCCGAAATCCTTCAACAAGATTAACCGATTCTGTTACATAAATAAAGGTTATTTTTCAGTTCCTTTCGATGCAATGAAATATAAGTTAAGCGGCATACGGACATTAAAGGAGGATCATCATCAGAACGTGGAGAAGACAAACACAAAGGAACCAAGCACGTGTGTAGTATCATTGCAATAAATATACTAAACATAAGGAATAAAATGATAATGTAATAAAATGGTGTAAAATAATTTACGATTTTAATTACAATTAGTTTAACATTCAATGCCTAATAGGTCTGTGCTCAAAGATCGGGCTTAAATTCAAAACTCCAAAACGTCAATTTAATTTGTTACAATAAAATTTACATTAACTACCTGTTTGGCAATCACATTCGGCTTACAATGAAAAATATTAAATTGAAGTTGGAGAATAACTATTTTTAATTTAAAATCCTGTACATATAATGTATTATATTGTGCAACTCAACGCTGCAGCGCTGTAACAAAATTGCTCAAAGTAAAGTAACAGGAGTTTTAGAAATACTTATTTCAATTATATAAGAAACTCGATCGTACACAGATAATTGATCACCGTTTATATTTACAATCACATATAGTCATTAATTTGTATTTAACAACTTAATGTTACGTAAGTACTTTTTATTCACACTATTGCACTTATTTGTATGTCATACAACCCTGGTATCATAAGTACCTACATAAAAATGTTAATTATTGATAACTTATTCACCTATTACTTATCTGCAAATCTATGACGTCAGATTGCCTTTCGATAAAATAATATCTTTATTAAAATAGTTATGATAAAAGTCAGTGAAGTCGTACTGTAATCGAAATTGAGACAATGATTTGTTTGTGTGTGAGTTGAAACGATAAACTATGACATAACGTTAATGGGTTACCAGTTACCATTACGAAGTGGTTACGCGGCTTGGCTTGTGCTC
>DWPQ01002141.1:0-11051 GCA_018251795.1 Perichares adela | reverse complement strand
CTTCTCATCCATGATAAAGCACCTTTCCGAAACGGTAGTAGAAGCAAAAAATTGACGTGCATAAGTGTATCAGTGATCCTATATGAATAAATGATTTTGAATTTGAATTTAACTTAAAGCTTTATTAGGCCATAGCTAACAGTTATATTTACCGAGTTTCCATACGACAGAGATAAAAAGATAAAGTTCATTGCAGAGACGACGTATGTCGCGTGACGTATGTCGTGTACGAAAACTTCCACACCTCTTTGGGTACATAGACGTCAGGTTGCATAAGCAAATATAGACCGTCGACGTAGTTCTGATCCGAAGTGTTTGCCTTGTTGACTAAGAGACCGTTTTTACACGTTTATCTTAATTTTGCGATCAAATACTACGTGTATTTGAGCCTAGTTTACAAAATATTGCGAAATTGGAATCAACGCGAAAATTAGTGACGTGCAAAGTGACCGTTTACATTTTCAATTCCCTGGGACAGTAATTAAATAATCAATATTCAAGACGTCACGGAAATGTCACGTAGGTTTTGATATTTCTGTCATGTCATTGCATAATGCGCAATAAATTTGTATTTTACGATCTTAGGAATGATTACGAACATTCCGTGAAAGAAAAAATACTGACGTCATGAAGCCTACGCATAACTGCGGTCGTAATAATCACATACTGACATCATACATTTCTGGTACATTGGGTTTCTTTCGGTATATATGGATACACCGAAACCCAATGTATTGTTAAGGAACATTACGCAATGTAATGCAATCGAAAAAAGATTAAGTTATATCACAATAAGTTCCGAAAAGGATAAATATATTCCTCGATTTCTGATCCCTCAATAAATCTGAGTTTTGTACGATAGGTTAGCCAATTAAAAACGCAATGTTAAACTTCAGTTTTTGAATCATGTTTAATTATAAATATAATTAGGTACAACTTAAGATATTTAGTTCGGATTTGGTTGGCGAATTGTATAACAGTAATACATTCTCCGCATAATAATTACATACATAACTAAAGATTGTTTTGAGATTTGGCTAATCGTAATAAAGTTAGCGAATCTCATAAAAATACTACGGCGTGAAACAAAGACGCGGTACGCCAACTTACATTACCAAAAATAACAATAATTTCTATTCTTAAAACCACGTCATCCGTTCTTAAACTTTGGAACTTAATAGTTGAGTCAAAATTTACAACTCAATATATTTTGCGAGACAGTACAGATTGTGAACGTTTAGAAAAACATTTTAATGTCATATACGTCGCTTTTATAAATTACTAGCTGATCCCGCAAACGTTGTTTTTGCCATATAAAAAATAGCATATATTCTTTCTCAGGCTCTATACTACCTCTATGCCAAATATCATTAAAATCGGTCCAGTAGTTTCAAAGCCAACAAACAAACAATAAAATCTTTCCTCTTTACAATATTAGTATAGATAAACAGTTTTAATTAAATAAGTAGGATTTTAATTAAGAAATGATTACCTCTATTGTATGATCACAACAACCATAAGCACAAATAATTGAGTAGCGCGTGGAAATAAGACAACAACTCAATTCAAATTAAAATATGTTTCGCTCTTTTATACTTATCTTTTATATTTATATTTATTAATATTCACCTATTTTCTTCCTCTGTTGCATACAAGTTATTATAATCTTGTATGTTTAATATATGGATGGATTTATTACTTATATTATTTTTTTTCGTTATTATTATTAAGTATAACTATTTTATACTTTATTATATATGTGATACGTGTCGTGTATGTGTAGATTATTAGTTTTTTTTGTACGTAAATTGCCTCACGTATTAGAGTCCAAAAACGAGAGAAATAAAAAAATAAAAAAGATATAACCATCAAAATATAATACTTATTTTTTTTGTTTATACACGTTAGTATGTACAATGCCACCTAAGTCTTTATTCTACAATCATCGTTATTTCATACATGTAGTGGTACTTTTAAACCAATTTATAGTTTTTATTAATATTTGTAATTGTCTTCCATAATTGCCCTTACCTATAACCAAAAGCAGAGTAACGTTCATAATGATTCAATGAAATATCAATATTAACGTACACTTAATTAGTATTTACCTATAAATCTGAAGTAAATTTCCACATGAACCCATAATATTAATCTGCGTTACGATGTAAATGCGATGTGATAAAAAAATCCATTATTATTTAACATAATACTCTTTAATATCTTACGTAAGATTAAGCTAATATAGCTGGTTCTCTTAAGCTAAGATAGCCGGTTTTCTCAAGCTAGATAGTTGGTTATCTTAAGCTAAGATACCTGGTACTCTTAAACTAAGACCGCTGGTTCTCATACGTTACATCTGATTCCCTTTACTAATAAGATAGCTAGTCGTCTTAAAGATGACTGGATCTCTTAAGCAAAGATACCTGGTTTACTGAAGATAAGATGGCTGGTTGTCTTAAGCTAAGATAGCTGGATCTCTTAAGCTAAGAAAGCTGGTTTACTGAAGCTAAGATAGCTGGTTCTCTTAAGCATACTCGGACTGGTCCTTAGGTATCAGCACCCGTCTGACGGATGCGGCCGAACCGCCGGTTGTCTTGGTCGGTTTTTCGATCGTCTCCGACTCAAAAACTTTGGTCGTTTGAGGTAAGAACGAGAGCGCAAGATGCGATTTTCGCGTTACAATTTATTTTAAATAAAAAAAAAACAAAATCACGTTAATTTATTTACGTTATACCTCTAAGTATGGGACACTTTAAAATTACTGCTTAGGGCTTTAAAGTTGAACGCTGTCATGTTTTCTATCTGAACGTTAAATTGATTTTATATATCGCGTCCTAGTTTGGTGTGGCCTTGAGGGAATCTTAATTCATAATATACGGATTTTAATAAAGTTACTATTTCCGACTTACTACAGGGTCCATACCATTGTCCAATTGATTAAATTTCAACTTATTTTAGTTTAACATCAGCGACTGAAATCTCGCGGGTTTCATTATATTTTGCAACTTGTTCCGTGTCTCTCCAGACCTCACTCAATTTGTATTTGTTGATCGCTATGTAATTAATGAAGTATTAAACACCTACAATGAAAACAAGAAAGCGTCTCAACAATAATTTATCATAAAAATACGACCTCATAATGTCTTGTGTCTCACGGCATTTGTCTGTTCATTATTCAAACTGTTATGCCTGTGTATGTTATATGTAATAACATTTATCTCATACAAGCGCTTATTTAACTAACAAATTAGAGCGATTATGTAAAACATTAAATTAATTTGGTTTTATAAGTGGATGATAACGGGTGCATGTTATTTTTTACCTCACTAATGTTTTAATTTTATTTTTTTATCTTAATAGTCGACAAAGCGTTACCTTTGCCGGAGGCTGAGATCTATAAAGCATACTTTGGCGAATCCCAAATTAAAGTTTCAAGCTTACAGATTTCGTATTTACAAATATTAGGTACTTTAACTCGGCCTAAGCTTAAGCTAAGTGTATCATGACAGTCATCATGTCAGTTCTCATGATTGGTGAGAACACAATTTTGGAGACTTAAGAAAATCTTACACTGATATACAGACAGACATACAACATAAATAGTTATTCATAATGCAAACCAAAGGCTAAGATAAGTCTAAACGTGATTTATAGATTTCACCCTAAGACTAAGGAAGCAGAAGAGCCCCTATGTTATACTGCAACGAAAACTCTTCGAAATATTTCATAGTTGATACTAGACGAAAGGTCCTAGTTGTTTGTTTCTGATGAACATTTTGCTGTTGGCCCTAGCGGTACAGCTTCACGCACACAGAGAGAGAAGATGAAAAGTGGTGAACCAACTAACGAAGACAGTCGAAAAACACTATGAAATGACATGAAAATTATTTAAACTATAGACTTTATTCAAACTGCCTCTCCAGATAAGTAAACAGGTTTTCATTAAAGAGCAGTCAAACCGTGTTTCGCTTCCGTAGGTATTAAATTTGAATTATTTTAGCATTAAGGTCCGCCTTTTTTACCATTATGAATACGTAATAGGTATAAAAAGTTTTAATAAATAAATCAATTTGAATATGAAAGTAGTGTATTTTCCGTTTATACTTTTTGATATCATCAAACCATCTAATACATTTGATGAAACCAGTTATTTAGTAGAAACTTAATACTAATTTAGCAGTTAGGTTAGGATAGTATTGTCGTAAATTTCTTGTAAAAGCACGTCAATTGTTTTGTAAAACCTATGAAAAAACTACTGGTTTTTATTTTTTGTTATTTTCCTTCTTTAGTATAATTGGAAGCTGGTGTATATAAATATATTTTTTACGTTTAAGGTAGGTTAGGGCCAACTTCTCTTTCTTTATCCGTTTGCCATAGAATTAATTTAATTAGTACTAGCTGAGCCCTAAGCTTCGAAACCATGAAAGCAATTTGACCCGATCGCTGTCTCCAGATGTAAATTGGTGTAATCCACTTCAGTCGATTTCGATATAATTTTGTCTGCGAATTGTTATTTGATATTGTACGAATTGTATATCTTTGTTTTACTCCATTTTATTTGACAGTAAATTAATTTAAATTCATTCAAACATTCGGTGTTGTTTACGAATGCGGCGATCAGTATGGCAGCGCAAAGTTATTCATTCGACCTTGACTTTCATTTGGCAAACCCGATATGTCTTAAACTAAATTACATGCACCAAAGCCATATTCAAGAATATTAAAAACTTTTATATTTATTTGCCAAAAAACCTAATCATAATTTGTCGTCACATAATAATCAAAGATATATCATCAATTGTTTTTTATCATAAATTAATTAATTTTAGTTTTAACATATTCGCTCTATCAGTGCTCTGAATAACTAATAAATTATTAGTTTGTCACAAACCATGAAGTGTATTGTAATGATGTGTAATTGTAATAAAAATAAATAAATAAATTATAATAATTTATTCACAATTAATAATAGAAATTTATCTTTATTGATTTTTGTACTTCTAAATATTAATAAATAATCTGTTATTTATTTATATTTGTTGTACACAGCTTTAAAGCTAACCTGTGTACTGATACTAGACGCGTTGTAATAGTGAACTTAGGCGTCGCAACACCCACCATAAGCCTTAAAATATTGGTAATAGAATTCGCAGCACCTAAAATCAAACAGAGATAAATATATATAATGCTTAAATACAAATGTCTTCCTACCTTCTCTTACAGGTACCACGTGAAAGAACACAAGGAACCAAAGGGCGTGCTGCGGCTATCGGAGCTAAACGTTGCGTTCGCGCCAGCAAAAATTGGCCACATGAATTCCATGCAACTTACTTTCATGAAAGACGGTTCTACTAGGCACATCTATGTGTACCACGAGGACCCAGAAGTTATCAATTGCTGGTGAGAATTTTACATCAATCCGTTTAAAGAAATCGACTCTCGCATCGGTCGTATAATCAACAATTCGGTGATGTACTAAATAGTATCTATATATTTTTTTAAATTGGTCATTAAAAAATCGATGCTCAATTATTACTGATACCTACTTCTTAATGTTATTTATTGAATATTCTGTCGGAGGGATTTAGCGGCATAACTTCACAAGCATTGAAAGGTATTAAAAAAAATACTGTGCGCTGAATGTGCACAATCAGCACCTCATTACTGTCCTATTACAAATAAACGGTATCTTACTAGACGGGACAAAAAGTTGTGTGAAGACATTACTGACGAAGAAAGCACATTTAAAAATGGTTATTAAGGTATATGCATTTCAAGGTACATGGCGATTCGTTGTGCAAAACTTCACCTGCTGCAAGTGGCGTTCCCATCAACGCCCCAGTCGGACCTGATCCTCCGTCTACCCAAAGACTTTGCTAGAGAAGGTTGGCTGTGGAAGACCGGACCAAGACCCTCGGATGCTCACAGGCGTCGTTGGTTCACGCTAGACAACAGGAAACTTATGTACCACGATGAACCGTTAGACGCGTACCCAAAAGGCGAGATATTTATTGGTAAGTATTCGTTACTGTTAAGTAAAAATCCTCAAAATTTCAGGACAAGTAACTTCCTAATTAAAATAAAATAAATGCTTCACCAAGCGACTCACCCACTGTAAAGTAAAAATCTTCAAATTTGAAAACAAGTGTCTTGCGAATTAGTTTAAAATAAAATAAATGCTTCACCAAGTGACTCACCGTGAACTCTGTGTTGTGGGTGTATCGGGCAAACACAAATTAAACACCCAAGAATGGGGACAAACATTTATCAATTACATAAACACAGACTCGAAACGATCGAGCTCAAGACGCCTCGAGCAGCCAGGGTCCCTAAGTACTGGGCTCTGAGGTCGACTCTATCTGATGGACGTTTTGCTGTTGACCCTAGTAGCTTTATAGCTTCACGCGGACAGAGATGTGAGCTTAATAATGTTCTGCCAGAGAACTTAAACTAGCAAAATCGTCGTGAGCCTCTTCGATAATAGGATTTGCGAGCGTCGAAAGGACTCCTGCCTTGGGGTCGTTCCATTACAATTCATTATGTCCTTATAAGATAGTTAAATTTTATTACATCATGTGATTTGAATGAGTAATTTTAACTCCTACTATGCATGTTCTGTATTCATAATAAAGAGGCACATTCGGCCACTTAACCCAAACGTGTTAACATTATTATTATCCTCACAAAACCTATAACACATAGACGAATCTCCACAGTTTATTTTTTTTTCAACCAGGCCATGAATCAACGGGATACACAGTTCGCGTTCCTAACATGGGTAACGGGTGCAAGGAGGCGCGGTTCCCCTTCCAGTTGGTGACCCCGGAGCGCACGTTTTGTCTCGCAGCGGTGTCACACGACGACCGCGCTGGTTGGCTTGCGGTCATACAGCACACTGTTCGCCGCCCACTCACCCCACAGGATTCCACCAGTGAGTATACCAGTAGGACATATCATCTATAATTCTATATATAAATACGTGAAGCGAAAACTTTGGATCCCTTTTTACGATAATTGCGCGGACAATATACTATTAAATAATGGTACAAACACAAATTAGTATTACCAAATGTACGTACAAATTATGGGAATAAAACGATAATGTTTGACGGAGTACAGCTATACAATAACTTACCCAACCGAGTTAAAATTGTACCAGTATAAATAAGTATAAGCATTAACTACAAAAACATATTGTGGCTAAAGATGGAGTAATAGACTTCTAATTAACTAGCGAGTCGTACGTTTATTTGCTTGTTTTTTTAAGTTTTTCTTTTCTTTTTGTTTTCTTTTATGCTCCAGTGGCAGAAATTGACTTTCTATGTACTTTCTTTTGTTTTTCTGAATCTCATTGTAAAAGAACTTATGTTTATATGGGAATAAAAATTATTTAAACCTAAATCTATATATTTAATGATAACTGCTTGTGTGTACATAGTAAAACATATAGATGTGTTTGTATTTCAGTCGAAGCTACCCTCGTCCGTAAGCGCACCACGTCCAACTCTATCAGCATATTTTCGGGAAGGTAGTTAGCTCCCTCAGTCAATACTCTGTAAGCTTCGTAAGGTCAATATGTATCTCAAGTTACGACGTAACTTTTGATGGCATCACGTGATCGCTTAAGTCTTTTTATTAACCGCATACAAATTATGTTAAGTTATTATCAAAGTGTGCACGTCAGTGAAATTTTGTAAAGTCATATTTTTGAGTATTCTTTTGTAAATAATTTCATTATAATAAACCTTCCGGGACGTTTAACTGTTTTTGAATAATTTAATTTCGTTGAAAATATTTTTTTTTACAAAACAAAACCTTTTATTATTGCGTAGATAAAATAGTGGAGCGAGATGCGGGTGTAAATAATTTATTTTACAAATATTTTTATTTATACAATTATAAATTACAAAACGTTTAAGGGACTGAATCTGTAATTCGTAAGTTAAATTATTTGTTTTTATGTGTCGTGTTTGATATTTGTATGTTGTAAAATGTATTTTTACAAGTTACTTATTTTGCTGTCGTTTCTATAAATGTTTACTCTGCCATACGCACAAATATCAGTACATTAAATATAATGTAATTATATATAAACAATCGTAACAAACTATCTACGTAGAAACAGTTGTTATATTAAACTATAACAATAAGATCACAAGTTTTAGCCATTAAGATCTGAATCCATACAATGACTAATTTAATATTTGTAGTATCTTTATAAATATCAAATGCTCTCTCATTCGTGTGAAAAGACATTCTACAGGGATTTGTATGTGTAGTGAATAATTAATCGATACATATTAATATGAGTAATATAACATAATAAGTAGCGCTTTCATATGTAAGCAATATTTAGATTTAGGCGAGTTTAGATAAATAGATCATATTACTTCGATGAGTGATGAATGTTAGCTTAAAAACACATTTTCATGTACCCAAAGCTTTATATTTTTCTCCCTTTATAATGTCGCGCTCAGAGAATGAAAGTGAGACTTACAAAATAATATATTATTTAACACGATTTATATTAGTTAATGGCCGTCATAAAATCACTTTAAAATTCGAATTTTATAAATAAAATAAAAGTTACGAAAGTTAACTGAAACACTGTCCGCAAACACTTCATTATTTGAAAAAAGAACAAATTTAAAGTTTAATGACTTTTTTTCTCAAAGTCAAATCACACTTTGATTTAATCAGTCCTTTAGGACTGATTGATTATTTCACACGAATCAATTAGTAGAGACGACGAGGTCACACCTATGGCCAATTCTGCTTTTGAAGGAAATGTGAAACCAAATTTAATTGCGTTATTTGTGACATAATTTTTTAAATTAATTATCATGTATAGATTTGACATATCCACGTTTTAAAAGCAATAATGACGGCGGAAAAATAGTATTTTTTTTTATATCTTTCAAATTGCTAGACTTTTCTGTGTCCGTAAAAGTTGTTTAGTACATCTGATTTTCACTTGTTTCGTGATATACTTAAATTAAAAATAAATTAAACAAGTATTTTTTTTATATAATTTTGCCGTATTATTCAATAAACAATATGATTACACAGGTTCTTTCTTAAAATACAGACATAAGTATCATGTCAATATTTTAAGATACTTTATAAAATAACTTTAATACACTTAATCTTTACTAGTATCATATTCAAACAACATTAAAACATTAATTTCTATATCTGTATTTAAAATTTGTAACAATTACTTTCAGTCATAAAATCAAAATTATTGTATTAAGATACTTGAAATTATTGATTAAATTAGTATATCAAATTGCAGCTTATGGTAAAAACAAGTAAGCATTCACTCTGTTAGTAATAAAAGCATTTAAATTATTGTAAAATGTTAGGTGTCATGTAACTTTGCTATGAGTCAAGTTAGTGAGCTCTATACTCTGCAATATTTTAGGAGTAAAATCATTACTAAAAGCAAAATTGACTTAGGTATAGTTCTGTTTATACTGCAAGCTAGGAAACTACCAAAAATGTGGTAGACATAATTTTTTATAAATGTATACTGATATTTAATATTATGCAGGTTAAACATGTATGGCGGAGTGATAGAATGAATGAAATTCGTCTATCGATGAATAAAATGTGTGTTTGATACGCGTAAATGTTATTTTATCGAATAAAATGTGTGAAATCATCGAAAGAAGGTAAAGGCGTAGTATTATTATAAGAATAGTAGAGGTAAGGCCGTTGGGCGAGTTACTGCCTACTCTTACGGTGATGCAAGGTTGTCACTTTTAGTAAAATATTATTTGCGTGTGGTAGTGCTCTCTTAAGAGCACTAGGTTAGAGCGACACAGAGCCACAGCCCGTATTGGGACACCGCTGACACCCCTCGTCTGATTGTGGGCGTGAAAAGTGCGTGCGTACACGGCGTCCGCTACTCACGCATACATACAAACCGGCGAGGGCCGATTTGTATGAAGCTACTATTCTTATAATACTATGGCAAAAGCGAAATTGGTAAAGGTATGTAGTAAAGTGGAGAGTGTCATTTAATACGAAAGTAAGCCTGTCGTGTAAGATAAGCTTTTGTCCAAAATCTTTATTAGTAAGCGAGTAATTTAATTACTTTTGTGACGCATATACTTTAAACTTGTAATGATTAATCTAACGTATTATCTGAATGGAGGGCGATTGGGAACATTGTGATTTAAAAATATCGCATTGTAAATTTAGAGAAATATACCAAATGTGTGAGTTTTATGCGAAGTCTGTGTAATTATGGAGTGGGAACGCATACATTATTGAATTTTTGTACCTACGTTATTTAAAAGTATGCGATTTGAATGTACTAGTTTTACTATGAAACTTTTCACGACATTCATCAACTTCATTCATTATATTATTATCTGTTAAAATTAATATTTAATGTGATGTCACAACAAAAACTATATGTAATACAATAACTCACAATGTGTTTATCAAATCCTGAGATATGTAAAACGATAAGCTTGTGAGTTATTCAATCCGGACATATGTAAACTTGTGAGTTATCCAAGCCTGAGAGATATGAACTGTACCGAAGTAAGAAAATAGTGATCTATTTATTGTATTAGACAAGTAAAATCGAAACAAAGCAACTGTAATTATTATTAATGTATTTAATTAATGACATTTTATTGTATTCGTTAATGATACAGTTTAAAATGATATTCAACTTTAGAAGTCAAAATGTTGACGTTTGTGAGATAGAGTAATCTACTTAGCAATTTAGCACTATTTTTTATTATTTTATTTTGAATAATGGACACGAAATGAAAGGATTAATTTAATTATTCTAATATTTTTTATTTATATGATGAATAACGACGATCACGGCTAGAAAAATAATAGCTTGATAATATCGCAAATAGTTATTAGCGTAATGGAACTTAGATGAATGAGAACTAATAATGGTTTAGGTGAATCTGTAAGCCACAAAAGCAATTAATGTTTCCTAGGTAATGTACAATTATTTTGTATCTTAACTATTAATTAATGGACTACTGCCACATTAGTTCCGTTACTGATGGGAGGTCGGT
>DWPQ01002140.1:0-11051 GCA_018251795.1 Perichares adela | reverse complement strand
ATTTAGTTTTCAGTCATAGATCGAGTGATTCATGAGGTCTATATGTATTTTTCATACCCTAAATAGGTAGTCAACCTCAAACATTAAATTCTTCTTTTTATTTTTGTATGATGTGTCATTAAAATTTAAATACAAAATACAAAGGGTTTACTACAAATGTTTGAGGGTTAAGCTAGTAAGAAATGAAATAAAATTTTATTGGAAGTAGATTTTTACAAACACTTTTCGAAAGTCAATTTACGCCATCGCTTCTGCAAATTCCTACCACGACCATCTCCTAGAAGAAGAAGCGGAAAAAAGGAGAAAATCTGCCAGGGAGTATATTTTCCTATTTTTCACACTGTCCTTTCCTTTTTTTTGTATAACAAACTAATCCACAAGTATTCTTGTCTGAGTAATCATCAGAAATACCATACACAAAACAAATACGTGAAAGTATCTTTAACGCTCCATTTCATCAAAAAATGAACCGTAAAACCAAACAAATTCGCTTTTATGTAAGTAAACGAAATCAAAAAGACAATAAAACTTTTAAGTGGGGAGACGGGTCTGTTTTTAATTTGAAGTTAGCTCAGTTTGTACCAGTTGGGAACAACTTCAAAGATAACATTTTAACAAAACATTTTAATTAACCGAACGACACCGCGTCTAATTGTTCCTGCCTTGTTCCGTGCGGTAAAGCGTGATTGGTGTCGCGCTCAACTAACAACTTGGTTGTAACCTTACGACTTGTGTCGATTGTACCTTGTTATTACACTGTGAAAACAAAAGAGACTCAATTCAGAAGTTATTTATTATTTAACACGATTTATGTTAATTATTAAATGCCTTACTTAAGCAATAATTAAGAGCACACAAGTACGCATTTCATTAGTTATCTAAAAAGAGAGCTTGGAGTTTGTCACTTGACGGGACTAGCCTCGATTGGAATAATAATATGTTTAAATTATTTCATTAAAGTGTAAAATGTATATATTATTTTAAGTGTGAAATATGAATTATCCGAAAATTGGCTTCGAAGAATAAATGACAATAGCTTTATTAATCTTTGAGTGTTGATTTAAATATCTATGTTAATAATTTAGCCTTCCAGACAGGAAGGATCCGTGTTTGAATTGTGCACCTGTAATTTTTACTTCGTATAAAATATTAGTCATTAGATTTGGTGAAAGAAAATATCGTAAGGAAGCCTGTATATCTGTGATTTCTCCGTTTAGTTATCTAATACCACTAACTTTCTCCGTTTGTCCAGGTGGGTTCCTCTGCGCTACACGCCGCGTGCGCCGCGGACGCCGCCGACATAGTGGACCTACTACTGGCCAGTGGAGCCGACCCCACGCTCACTGAACAGGTTGGGACATTACTTAGCCATACTAATCTTATTTATTTATTCTTTATTGCCACATTGGCAGTACAATAGGCGGACTTAATGCTAAGTAGCGTTCTCTAACAGTCAACCTTACAATGTGCAGAGAAATATGGAAGAATATTACTAAGAGGAAAGATTTGATTGTTTGTTTATTTGTATTGAACCGGCTCCGAAACTACTGGACCGATTTGAAAATTTCTTGTACATACCTTTAGAAGCCGACATTATCCGTGATGAACATAGGCTACTTTTTAGTGCGGAAAAATACTTCATTCCTACGGGAAAACGAGTAATAGTTATAAATTATATATTATTGAGTATATTACAAAACGATTATATACAACGATAAGTAAAAAAAAGGAAAAGTATATCTGTCTATCTGTGACGTCATCACGGTCAAATCGCTGAACTAATTATGATGAAAATTCGTAGAGGGATACTTTTAGGTCTTGGGATGATGATGATGAATGGGCTACTTTTTTCGCGATTTTTTTTTGTATTTTCAGGAATTTAATTGTTTAAGAAAATTGGCTTTCTAAACACTTACATGGCGTATGCTGGCTCAACCTTAAGATAAACATAAAAAAATAATTCTACAAAAACATTGTCTGATTGAGTCACTGCTTTTCCGAGCCGGACAAAGCCTGCCGGGCCCACTAGTTGTACATATACATATGATTACCCGTATCATAATAATAATATGATACAGCCAATTTTTGCTGTAAGCAACACGACGACTCATAATTAATTCAAACAAATACACTCAGATAACTTGGAAAGGTCATTCACCTCCTCTGTCTATAGATTTATCAATTCTAAAAACAAAACACGTTCGTTAGCACTCTCACTAAATATTGTCGCGTAATCAATTTACGTAATATTTTATTGTATATCGGGTGTAATCGTTACGTGTGCACAGGCGATTACTCCATAACTATTACACGTATCAAAAAACTTTAAACTGATATCGAAAGTACTTTACTTAATGAGTAAAATGACAGTAATCACTTTTTTTTAAAAGACGAGAAATATAAAAGAAATACATTAAACACTCCCATACGTATTATGAGAGATTAGTATGAGATAGTAAAAAGATTTTAGTCTCCTTATTTTAAGTGGAATAGTAGCTACTCATTTTACAAATACATTTTTAAATTTTACATGCACATAATACAAATGTTGTTAATACAATTTTAATGGCTGAATAGCGAATAATGGTGCAACCCCTTGACCTGCCAGATCCCTAAATCTCACGTCTTGTGATTTCTTATGAGAAAAGGGGTCTCAAGATTACATTCTCATTAATGATGGTCGAATTTGGACCGCTGGGCGATCACTTGTAGTCATTGTTGTGTCACAGACTCACAGACGACGATGGAACTGACCGGGAGGAGTACGCGTCGTAGACGAGCAGGCGGTTGGCGGTGTGGCAGACGGGCGGGTCGGCCGCGCCGGTCGGCAGCTCGGCGCCCCACACGCGCAGGTACACCGAGCGGTTGCCGCGCGCCGCCAGCAGGAACGGCGTCTCGCCGCACTCCGACATCTTGTTCCCGCTGCAATCGAACGTACCGCCTTACCGTCCGCACACATACACACAGCGAAGGTTTCAATGGTAAAACTTCATATTATTATGTAATTGATAATTTTGCGATTAACATTATAGTTTCACATCTTGCAGTTCGAAAACGTTGCGCTAACGGAACGGATGGCCGGACAGTGTCTCGTTCGTAAAATATCGTTTGATCGAAATCAGGTACGGGGCAACCTAAACCCGAACGACGTTAGCGGTCCGCTCGGGGTGACGAACCTGTAGGGGAAGGTGAGCGCGACGTGCTGGCCGGGCGGGCGCAGGCGGCGGCGCGCGGCACACGCGGCAGGGGCGGCGCGCGCCCCCCACTCCCCGCGGAAATGCAGGTGGCGCTGGTCCTCGCGCGCCGCCAGCCGCGCCGCCGCCAGCTGGAGCTCCAGCGCCGGCCCGCCCGACACCAGCTGCAGCGGCGCGCTCGCATTGTCGCAGATGCACGCCACCAGCACCTGCACATACACATGCGTGTATACATACGAGGATCACGCCGCGATATGCTGGGGCTGATTCATCGCAACTCACCCGGTATCCCGGCCACGGCGACTCGTAGATCCGAAGGTGTGGGATCCGGAGCGGGGGCTCCTCGTCCGTGTCGAAGTCGAGAGGACCGTCGTTCGGTTGCGAGTCGGGCGGGTCGCTCGGCTCCGGCGAGCAGATCGGTCTTCCTGTCGCCGCGTCCACTCGCGTGATGCACCGCGGCGCGCGGCCGAAAGCCGCAGCGTGCAGCCGCAGCTCCACGCGCGCGCCCTCCGGCGCTTCAATACGGTACAGGCAGCGCAGCCGCCGCGCTCCACCTCGCCCGAACCACAGCGCGTTCCGCGGGGATGAGAACGAGCCCGGCGCCGTCAGCCGCCGCGCACATTCCGGCGGCTCGGTGCGCGTGCGCGACTCCGCCGCCGGTAGCGGCGCACCCTCCAGCCGCGCGTCGATGAATTCGTAGTGCAGAGAAAACGCGAGCGGGTGCGTGGCGGTGCCGGGGCGCGACGTGGCCGCGATGGCGAGCAGCGCTGCGGCGGACACGTACCCGTCTGGAGGCGCGCACGGCCGCGGCGAGCGCGTGGCGTTGGCGAGAGCGGCGCGCGCGCAGAGCGCCGGTGCGCTGTCGCAGTAGCGGGCCATCGCCGCGCCCTCGCCCGCCCCGTCCCCGCCGCCGTCCCAGATACGCAGCTCGACCGCGCAAGCTCCGCCCGCCGCCCCGCTCGCCGATCGCGCGCTCTCGGGCAGCGGGCGCGCAGTCCCCGCGTCGTCCTCTCGCTCGCCGCTGTCGCTCCGTCGCGGTTCCACCAACGAGTATTGCGTAAAACTCGAAAAGTAGATCCATACGAGATCTCCTACGGTCAATTTACAGGGCTTTTTATATTTGCCGAGCTGCCGTGGCACCGTAGTTTGACTATACTTAATATAATCTGTACTAATGTCAATATGCATGGTACATTGAGTTAAGTTTTTTATGTGTATTGTGTTACATCCAATTTGTGGACCAAATAAATGAAAAAAAAAAATACGGTGGTAATACCGATGCCACCGGACGACCACGAACGGCGGTGACCGCCCACCAGCGCGGGGCCGGGGCTACCGCTCGTTTATCGGTTGTCAATATAAAGTAACCTATTCCTTCTAAAGTACAAGGAGGATGCGGGGGATCGCTGTCGAGCGTCGGGTCGCTTAGGGTCTCACCGGGCCGACCGTGGAAGGTCCAACTACAGGTGGTGTTGGGCGGCAGCGTGTGCGTGGGCGCGCGGATGCGGCCCCGACGACCTCGGCCCCCGCCCGCGCCCCCCGCACCGCTCGCCCCGCCGCCGCCAGCCGCCGTCCCGTTCGTCTCCTCCTCGGACGACGACGCCTTCACGTGGAACTCGCACCGCCGCGCCTCCCTGCCCGACACGACCGCACGAGTAAATCGCACTCGTTATTTACAAACTGCGAACCGCCTCGGGCGTCGCTGTCTCACCTGGCGTAGTCTAGCGAATCGGAGTCGGCGAAAATGACGTCGACGTCTAGTTCGAAGCCGCGAAGGGGCGCGTGCGGCGCAGGGGGCCGGAGGGGCGCGGAGAAGGGCGAGGAGTGGAAGGCGACCAGCATCTCGGGCCCGCGAGCCGTCACCCGCGGGAGCCAGTCGCCGCCGCAGTACTCCACCAGCACTGGGTCGTCGGTGGTGGCGCCGTCGTAGAAGATGAGTCGGTCGCGCTCCCCGGTGCACTCGCGCCACGCGCGCACCACTCGCCCCGTCTTGTTCAAACTGCACACACGACATGTTTACATGCTGTCCGAGTCCTGTCGGTCGCCGAGTGAATACAGTTTTACAAGTATCATCTGTCGCTAATAATGAAGTGCATCACCGCATCCCGCCGGGCTCGGCCCTTCTCTACCGACGCCAATACTAAGTTAATGATAATAGGAATAATTTCACTTTAACTGATTCTTTTAATTTGATACTGTCGACGTGCGTACTGAGATGACACATTGTGTAAGTTACCTGGCCATGGAGATGGATCGTTTGATCTGCATCTTGTGCGCGTAGTCCTGCCGCACGGAGATCATGGCGTGCTTGCACGTCGGGATGTCCTTCTGCCGCAGACTCCAGTAGCACGTCACGTTCCTGCACCACACACACCACCGCACACACACACACACACATTACAACCCTTCACCGATACCACGTTATTAACGTAAACAATATACGGGGTGCTACAACTTTGTAACGAAATCATTTTTGGGATCGTCATATCGAAGAGTCGGCACCGCTCACGGCCGCGCGGCCGGTATGTATTATATTTACGACTAGCTGCACTAGCTTCCTTGCCTGCGTTGAAATGAGTGTGTCACAAAGTTTTTCCCGCATGACTCCCAAACCCAAGGAAAATCTGAGACGGACGCCGAATAACCTATGTTATGCTCCACGACCTCCTTTATCTTCCAGTAAAAGTCCTGTTAAATTCGGTCCAGCCGTCGTAGTGATTCTCCGGAAGAAAGTGAAAGCACAATAATTTAAAAAAATATATTTTGGTATATGCACCGCGTATACACACACACTCGTACTGTTCGTACATATACATACATACATGTAAAGAATATCATTACACTGTGCCATTCATATGAGTAGCCTTCCATTGAGTATCTATGGTCGGGGTATCAGCAGCCGAATTAAAAAAGAGAGGTTATGGTTTTTTTAGAGAGAGCGTGGGGCTGATTATTTTACTTTAAAGTACATTATATCGACCTAATAAGAAGTAAAGGCTTTAAATGTTGTTTTTGTTATTTTTCAGGTAGGTTGTTTTGTGTTTAACGAATGGATTGTATTAAAACTTGTGTTTGATTGTGCAGTGAATAAAAGAACATTGTTATTTTTCAGAAACGCAATTTCGCCTTTAATTCACAAAACCATATTACCATTATAAAACAACATTTTCTGCAGAAAAAAAATTGCAAGAAATATGGAGAAACTAAGATTTGATTTTTGTGTGAAGAATGGATCGGATGGAAAATCCAACATTATTTGCATAACCTCAATCGGCACGCCCGATGGTCAAACCTTTGGCATACCGGCCGAATATCAACCTGCAAGTTTACATCAAGTGATAACAAATACATCTAACTATGCAAAAATAAGAAAAACATTGAATAAAAGACATCAGACGAGGAAAATATGGATAAGTTTAACTGATGAGATATCGAAGACATATTTAGATGAAGAACAAAATATACAGTTTAACGATTTTTACCTTGAAGAGTTAATGGAAAATATAAATGATCAAAAATCTCTAACTGGGAGTTCAAATGAAACATTGGAGAAACTATTAGAAAAATTATTTGAAGAAAAGGAAAGAAAATCTGAAACTCAAAATTTGGGGAAAATTTCAAAAGACTTTGTGATTGAAAAATTCACTGGCAAAAATTCAAATGCTCACCAATGGATTACGAACTTCAACAAGGAATGTGAACGTTTCTATATTAATGAAGACAGAAAGAAAATTGAAATTTTAAAACATTTTTTGGAATATTCAAGTGTGAATTGGTACAGTTGCATGTTAATGAAATTTACAGTAGAATCAGAATGGAGTAAATGGGAGAAAAACTTCTGTGAAACATTTGGAAACAAGGGTTGGTCGCCAATCAGATATGCTCTTGGATTTAAATATCAAACAGGTTCATTACTCGAGTATGCATTAAAAAAAGAGAAACTGATATTAGAGGTTCGAAAGACGATTGATACTGGTACTCTTATAGATCTTATAGCTGCAGGTTTGCCTAATTACATAAGTGATAAAATCGACCGAGAGAATTTACAAGAAACCGAAGATCTCTACAATGAGATAGGAAAGTTAGAACATCTTGTTGGTAGGAACAAATATGAAAAAAAGAACTACACATACTCTGACAAAACAAAAAATAATGAAGAAAAGAAACCATGCCAAATTTGTGTTAATGAAAAAAAAGGGAAACGTTTTCATCCCGAGGAAACTTGTTGGTTTAATGGAAGAAATAAAAAATCTGTTGTAAAAAGTGTGAATAACTCTGAATTAGAAATTGAACTAAATAAGGAGAATCCAAAAAACTAGAAGTACCACCATTAATAAAAGTAAAGTTATTGTTAAATGACACTTTAAAAGTTACTGCAATATATGATTCTGGTTCAAATGTGTCGTTAATTAATGCAAGATTATTGAAAATACATAAAAAAGAAGAAAATAAACTTAATAAACAGATAGTGAACTTGAAAACTATTAATGGTGAAAAGAAAACAAAAGGTATGGTAACATTAAAAATAAAAATATATGATATTGAAAGAAAAATGAATATTTTTGTGATAGATAATGAAAATTTTCAATATGATTTCCTCATTGGTTTGGATTGTATAAAAAAATTTAAATTAATCCAAAATGAAAAATTGAATATCATACAATGTAACAATCCACAAAAAGAGAATATAACCCAAAATAAAGAGGATAATGAAAATAAAGGCTCCGAAACAAATATTTTCAATCTAATGAACCCCGAAATTCCCGATGTAGTAAGTGACAAAAATAAACAAGATATTATCCTATACACAGAGATACCGAAACAAGAAATGTATGGGATAAACCAATGTGAAATAAATTTCAATGAACACATTAACGTAAGTGAATTTGAAATTTCAGTAAACCACTTAGATTTATGTAAACAAACTGAAATTGATAAATTAATAAAAAAATACAAACCAGTGTTTGCTAAGGACAAATATGATGTTGGTACAGTACAGGGTTATGAAGCTCACATAGACTTGACAATAGATCAGTACTGTTACAAGCGTCCATACAGGTGTACAGCTGATGATAGAAAAGAGATTGAAAATCAAATATCAAAACTATTGAAGAAAAACTTGATTGAGGAGTCATATAGCCCTTTTGCTGCCCCAGTTACACTGGCGTATAAGAAAGAAGATGGGAAAAGATCAAGACTGTGCATTGATTTCCGGGAATTGAATAAAATTGTTGTTCCTCAATCACAGCCTTTCCCCTTGATTGAAGACTTGATGGTAAAGACTGTAAACTGTAAGTATTACTCCACTTTTGATATAAATTCAGCATTTTGGTCCATTCCGTTGAAAATTAAAGATAGATATAAGACAGCATTTGTCACGCAAGAAGGCCATTTTCAGTGGACATGTCTTCCATTTGGTTTAAAGACAGCTCCAGCCATTTTCCAAAGAATATTGAGAAATATAATCAGAAAATATAAACTCTCAGATTTTGCAGTGAATTTTATCGATGATATCCTAGTTTTTTCTAAAAGCTTCGAAGAACACATAATACATATATCAAAATTACTTGACGCAATACAAATAGAAGGATTTAGACTGAAATTCTCGAAATGCACTTTTGCAAACAATCATGCCAAGTATTTGGGACATATAATAGCGAATAATTCAGTAAAACCTCTCAAAGATAATTTAACAGCTGTTAAAAACTTCCCCATTCCAGAAACAAAGAAAAATATACGTCAGTTCCTTGGGAAAGTAAATTTTTATCATAAATTTATACCACACAATGCAATTATCCTGGAACCATTGCACAATTTATTACGGAAAGATGTAAAGTTTATATGGTCCGAAGAATGTCAGAAATCATTTGATGAAATAAAAGACTTACTATGCTCGAAACCAGTTCTAAAAATATTTGACCCAAAAAAAACAATAAAAATTTACACTGATGCCAGTATTAAAGGAGTGGGAGCTGTATTAAAACAGGAAGATGAAAACGGAATAAATAAACCAGTTGCTTATTTCTCAAAAAAATTGACAGACACTCAAAAGAAAAAAAAGGCAATATATTTGGAATGCCTGGCCATTAAGGAAGCTGTAAAATACTGGCAACACTGGCTTATGAACAAAGAATTTATAGTATATTCAGATCATAAACCACTGGAAAATCTAAACATCAAGTCCAGGACTGATGAGGAACTGGGTGATTTGACATATTATTTATCTCAATACGATTTTAAGATAAAATATAACCCGGGACAATCAAATCAAGAAGCAGACTGCTTGAGCAGAAATCCAGTCCTAGAACCTTATGACAATACTGATGATTTTTTGAAAGTTGTAAACTTAATAAACATGCAAGATATAAAAAAGGACCAAGATACAAATCTAAATTTACAAGCCGAAAAATCAAAGTTTATGCTGGAAAATAACATTTATTACAAAAAGAATAAAAGAAGAAAAAAAATTATACTATCAGAAGCATTTAGCAAAACACTAATAAGAAATGTCCACAAGACTTATTGCCACATTGGAAGAACCCAGATGATAAATAAAATAACTCCTTTCTATACAGCAAAGAATATCATCACCAATATTAAGAAAATTTGTGATGAATGTGACATTTGTATAAAGAACAAATCAAGAAGGAATACAAAATTTGGTTTGATGTCCTACTTAGGCCCAGCTGCACGCCCATTTGAAATTGTATCAATTGATACAATTGGAGGCTTCGGAGGATCAAGATCTACAAAAAAATACTTACATCTCCTGGTTGATCATTTTACAAGGTATGCTTATATTTTGACATCAAAAAATCAGACCTCCAATGATTTTATCAAGTTGATAAAAAATGTGACACAAAACCATCATATTGATATGGTATTAACAGACCAATACCCTGGAATAAATTCCAAAGAATTTAAAGACTTCCTGGAAAAGAAAAACATAAAAATGGTATTCACTGCTGTGGACGCACCATTTTCAAATGGTCTTAATGAACGGCTAAACCAAACTTTAATAAATAGAATAAGGTGCAAGATAAACGAAGGGGAAAAGAAAACAGCATGGACAACTATTGCACAAAAATGTGTAGAAAAATATAATGAAACAGAACACACAGTTACTAAGTTTACTCCAAAATATCTTTTGGAAGGAGAGAAAATGGATATTTTGCCACTGGAATTGAAGTCAAGATGCACAATAGGAGACCTCAAAAAAGACAGAGAACTAGCATTTGAAAATTCAATAAAATCTCACAACTATAATAAAAAAATATATGATAAAAAAAGAGAAGACTATAAATTCGAAGTGGGTGATAGAGTATATGTAGAAAACGGAAACCGGTTAAATAGAAAAAAAATGGATGAATTAAGGGTTGGACCATACAAAATCCTAAGGAAGTTTTCAAATTCAATTTATGAAGTCGATGCTGGACATAGGAAGTCGGAATCAAATCTGTACCATGTTACAAAGTTATCTCCAGTAGTGGTTAGCTTTTAATCGAACAATCATTATGATTTGTTCTCTCCGAGGGTGGGAGATGTAAAGAATATCATTACACTGTGCCATTCATATGAGTAGCCTTCCATTGAGTATCTATGGTCGGGGTATCAGCAGCCGAATTAAAAAAGAGAGGTTATGGTTTTTTTAGAGAGAGCGTGGGGCTGATTATTTTACTTTAAAGTACATTATATCGACCTAATAAGAAGTAAAGGCTTTAAATGTTGTTTTTGTTATTTTTCAGGTAGGTTGTTTTGTGTTTAACGAATGGATTGTATTAAAACTTGTGTTTGATTGTGCAGTGAATAAAAGAACATTGTTATTTTTCAGAAACGCAATTTCGCCTTTAATTCACA
>DWPQ01002139.1:0-11053 GCA_018251795.1 Perichares adela | reverse complement strand
GTGCGGTTAGCCATCATTCAAAATTTTTATATTCAGAGCTTAGTAGTATTTTCTATGATTGTTAATTCAGCAATTAGTTTTCAGTAGTGACAATTTCATGTAACGACCAGAGTTAATAGTAGAAACAGCGTTGGAAAGTGTTTTTTTGGCACATTACCCTTAGGGATAATTAGGTACGTGCCTGTAACAGTGATATTATGGTATTTCGTACGATTTAAACGTTTTAATGATTGTTTAATTATTTCATTATACTAGTTCTCTAGTTTCAACACCTTAGATGTAGTTAAATGTAGCTCGTGTCTTTGCTCTAGCAAAGTAATCAATCAATGATCACGTTAGTGCGTCGTAATTTTGCCGTGCGTATTCTATTCAGTCATGCCGTTATCTCGGTCGATAACGATTTTCCTATCATTTAGCGACGGTTAAGAGCTGGTTGTTAAGCGGCCATTCATTTAGCATGCACTCATTCATTGAATTCGTAAGTTTCTGTACTTAGTTCTCTTAATTCTTAATGCTTGAGTCATACCTCCGCGGCGCTCCCGCGAACAGGCACGAGTGTGTAAGGTTAGGTTCAAGTATCGCATGAAAGCATGAAAACTTCTTCTCTGCTTTGAGTTATCCACAATTACAATTACAATTACAATGGATGGATGGATGGATGAATTTGATTTGATTTGACAATGGAGCTGAAATATCGTTTGCATGCACTGATCGTATATACCCATAATGTTTCATTGAGTAAAATATAATTTATAAGGGATAGTCACTACCAAATGTATTTTTACTGCAATCAACCCATTCTAGGGCAACAAATATTATTTACTCTTTAGAACGCATGACTAATTCATATCCTGAACTGCTTTGTTAGAATGTATAAATTAACACATCCTTTTATCCAGCTGTAAGGACCATATTTCCGAATTTTCTATCATCATTCATTTAGGCATGTGAGTGTTTAAAATAACAAACATTTGATAATTCTCTTGGAACTCTTTCCATGTGAGATTTAAGTATACTAACATATATGTATGTTGGTATACAATTCATAATAATACATGTAGTGAACAATAATCTTCCACCATTTTTTATGTAGAAATTATTTCTTTAGCTATAACATATTAATGTCCAGACATTATTAAATTTTGAATGGTTATGACTATTCTACCATACTGCTCCAGGGTGGATTGGTATTTAAATAGAAAAGATATACTTTATGCCTTTCAATCTTAATTTAATACAGGTATTCATTATGAGTACCCATATTATACAAAATTACTTGTTATTTGAGATTTGGTGATCCATTCGGATAAGATTGTATGTTGTTATTTTTACTAATTTAATGAGTATTCGGGAAAGAGTATCTAGGATAAAGCTTTTAATTTTTGGACTTAATTTATGTAATTTTTTTTATATATTTTAATCTGATTACACCTATAACTATATGTATCATAAATGTACAATTTATGATAGTCTACAATCAAGAAACATCAATAATTTTTATGTTAAATGTAATCTATATATATCTAAGTAGATAAACTGTCACAAGTTTAAAATTAAAGATCATTTGCTAACAACACCTAACATAAGAGTTGAATCATTCCAACTAATGTATGATTCTAAGTGTTGCATCATAATGTGACTAACACTCAAAGTTATGTCTAATTGATACATAGAAAATAATGTTTGATCTCAAATGTTGCCTTATAATGTAAATATTAGTGTAAGTACTGAATAAAATTATATTCAAATAGAAATAAGGGATCTAAAGAAGTATAGTAGGTTTAGTAGTATTGTCTTGTTATAGACATACAGTGTTAGAGGAGACCTGAGCCCAGCGGTGGTAAATTATGGGTTGTTAAGTCCGTATGTATGTGGCAGTTTAAAAAAAAACCCACCTGTAACATTTCAGGGAATAAAGAATAAATTATGAAGGATTCTCGGACCTACTGAATATACATACATGTTATCGTTGAAGTGACAATACCTCATAACATCTTTTAAGAAATCAACTTTTTTAATATAATGACTTAAAATTTTATTTTGCATGGACTTGTTCTTTTTATTCATATTTATTTAATTATTAGCAGTAAATCCTAACTAGTTTTCCCATAATGATTTTTCCCTATAATAAAATCAATATTTCCTAGCTGACGGTTTTACAAGAATACATAGTTTTATTTTATTGCTAGTTATCAAATAATAAGTAATCCTGCAAGCTTAACATTAAAATTTATATGGAAATCTTGTAATCAAAACCTAAATAGTAAATAGTTTTTTCCTTGTCCTGTAAAGCATACTTACTAATAAGGGGATATTGTCACTTCAATGACAATATGCAATTTAATTAAAATTGGTTAAGCTGTCTTAGAGAAGTATGGCAACTAAGCCTGAAATGAGAATCAATAAAATTTAAGTCACCTATAGACTGATCATAGGAATGTATAGAAAAATATTATATCAAAAGTGTCAAAACATTTAAAATATTACTATATGTACTATCATAACAGTTGTCATCGTGTGATATTGGTGTCTTTTCTATAAAGAAAAGTGTAATTACTACCTGTATATATTTCCATCAACTTCAGTATCAATGACCCATTGACAACAGAAACGTCAGCAGTATATCTCTTTACTTCTCTTTACACATTTTACAGCACTCTTGATAGCTAAATTTGATATTAATATAATCTTTAAAAAATTGTGTATAGCTATCAGTATATTGATAAAACTAATGTTGATACAGGTTTTTGGCTGTTGATACAGTTTTTAAACTCTGTATGTAATGTGGCAAATCTGTTGCCTTTGTACTGGTTTAATATAATTATTGGAATTGGAATTACAAAATTGTCAAACTAATCCATCAAATTACAGTTAAAGTTTGGCCAATATTTCAGTCTTTTGATTAGAATTAATCAAGTGAAGTAATATGACTGAAAACAAAGGTGGCATATTTCTATATTGGATCAGTCACTTTATCTGTTAATTGTTATATTCTTAAATTTTGTCATCTATTAATAATTATAGTAAAACTAACAGGGTCAAATTAAATATTTTTTACAATTTCAATATTGTCTCTGTGATTTATGTGGATACAAAAATATATTTTTGGTATTGTTCTGTCTGTTATGCATTACACAGTTACAGATTTAAATTCTGTGTACGCGTGAAGCTGTAGAAGCCACTGGGCCAAATAGAAAAATGTCCTTATGAAACAAATAGATTTAGATGCATAATAATCATAATAATAATCATCATCATAGTTTTGGTCAATAACTAGTTTCTTATCATAAGAAACAAATTTATTCCTGCAGGATATGGGATTGAAGTTAGTATGTATGTGGATTCTGTAAAAAGTTTAATTAATTTACTAGTTTTTGTACAAAATCTGCAATCTCTATATGTGTTAATTCTCAACATTCCTTTGTCATATTTCGAGTAAATAGATAAATTTTAAGAGGCGAAAATTATCACACGTCATCTATAACATCATAAAGGGTTAAAATTTGACGTTTCACATCTAAGTATGTTAGTGGTTTCCGCGTCATGTAGAAAGAAACATATATCGACCACAAAGCCCAGCTACGTAAAACGCGAAATGTACAGAATCGGAACAGTTACAGTTTTATTATTAATACTAAGTACCCCGGCCTCGCTACACTTTACGAAATGAAATTCACCTTTACAAATAATATTTACGAAAAAAAAGGTCATTCATCGGTTCTAGAAATTTTATGTTTGAGGCGTCATTTTAGCCGGGGGTTTCCGTAATTGTATGAATTAGAAACATATTTATTCATTGTAATGGATACATAACCAGTGAACATTATTTGATTAACCTCTTAAAAAAGTTCCATATTGACTAACTCTTATTACGCGGAAAAAGATCTATTTCCTGAACAAATGGTATTCTATAGAAGACATGTTTCAAATAATGCCAAGTATCATAAATCTATTTAGTTGCTTCCGCGTTATGCGGTAACAGACTAACGTAAAATCCAAATTAGAAAATGTTTTCATCACCGAATAAAAAGCCGGCTTACATTACAATTTTGTAAAAAAAAACAATGTACATCTTCGGCCTCGTAACGTTTTTAATTTGACTAAAACAGATATTTCAGTGTTTTACCAGTCGGAAGTATAAAGAGCGTAACTTTTTGTAACAATGATGAAGTTCAATATAAAATAAAATCAATTTGTACAAGTTATTTAAATCGTTTCTAAACTGACTTTAGGAAAGCGTCTCGTGAAACATACATTGTTCTAAGTGGTACTTACAATGCATGTGAATTGTATAATTTGGGAGATAAAACGGAAAGCATGAGATAAAACACATTAAACATTAACGCTTTAATAACTTTGTGTTAAGCAAATAAATATTTGTTTTATTTTCGATGTAGTCGTGTTTTAGTAAGATTTTGACTAAAATTCATAACAGAACATTTTTGTTCATTGTTTTAGAATATAGCATTGAACATTCTATTAGGTATAGTTCATTTGTGGGTGTGGCATTTTTCTTGTGACATTTTTCACTACGTTATACACGTACGATTTGTCTTGTCTGAACTGGCAATAAAATAGCTTTATTGGGGGGCAGGATAACATTATATGCATATATACTATTACGATATTTTAGTATGTTCCAATATATTATCTAAATTCTACCTTTAACATTTTTTAATAGATTTTTCGTCTTTTTAATCGAAAAGTAGTAATTGATCTCTTCGTCCTTAGACTTAATTTTCCTCTGTAATCATAATCAGTCACGGAGAATACATAATGTGTTGGATGTATATTAAATAACTTGGCGGATCGTATTGGTGCCTAGCAACAGGATATCGAGCAGGGGGTTGTAGATAGATAAGGGTAGTGTGAGGTAGGCGTGAGGCGCCGCGCTGCCGGGCGCGGTGCACGCGGGGGTGGGGGTGCGAGGAGAGGGTGAGGGCATGGGGGCGAGGGGCGTGTGCAACCGTCGCGCTAGTCGTATTTCGTCTGGAGTGTTTATCCCGCGTCGGCGGATCGATACTGTTGGCGCAGTGGCGCAGGCTGACCGACGGCGCGTGCCTAGACAGTCACTCGAGTCTGTGAGATGCTGTCGAACCGAACGGTCGCCGCGTCGATGTCGCGTTTGGCGTGAGGGTCGCTCTTTGAGCTGCGTTGAATTATCACATTGCGCCAGTGCGCTCGTGGGCCTCCATCCAAGGTGCGCCATTACTACATGATGACTCATATACCCTATTTGGATTCACTTCGGTGAAAGTGATGTTTAACGATTAGTCTTTCTGAGGATACGATTCGAGCACCGGCTTGTAGGCTCTTTTTGTACGTCGTTGATATTTTATAATTGATTACAGGGGCATCGGTAACATAGTTCTCTCTCATCGTCAACGATGTCCGTCGACAAGGAGGAACTGGTGCAACGCGCCAAGCTGGCGGAGCAGGCGGAGCGATACGACGACATGGCGGCCGCGATGAAGGAAGTCACCGAAACCGGGGTCGAGCTCAGCAACGAGGAAAGGAACCTTCTTTCCGTCGCCTACAAGAACGTCGTCGGAGCTCGACGGTCATCATGGCGGGTCATCTCATCAATTGAACAGAAAACCGAAGGATCGGAAAGAAAACAACAGATGGCAAAAGAATATAGGGTTAAAGTAGAAAAGGAGCTCAGAGAAATCTGCTACGATGTACTGGTGAGTTAACTGTGTATTGAGTTGTTTAATTTTTTTTTACAGGTTTTTACGATTTCATAGGATTGAAACTGGGAATTAGAGGATACAACGGAATTCCATTCCAATTAGGTAGATTAACGTCGGTAGCCGTCTTCCTACGCCGGTGACGTCATATTCGCACGGTGCCAATTTGAGGGGGTGATGCAAGCGATCAGTTGTCGCGGTCATTTTTTACATAGCTGGCAGGTTCTGATTAATCATGGGCGTTGCAAAGCTGGTTAGCCATGTGGACACAGGGGTGCGGTGCGCGATCCCGGGGGCGCGGCGGGCGGCGGGGGGAGCGGGTGACGTAGTGCGCCGCGTCGCTGCGCGCGCCTCTCCTGTCTCCGTTCGTTGCCCTGTCCCTGGACATCGACTATCTCGTATTTTTTAAATTAGTTATTACGATTTATTAGCTATCGGAAAAATCCCTTTGCATGTGTGCGAACACTATCGCCATCTTCCAATCCATGCCTTTAAATATATTTTCTAAAACATTTCAAAGACTAATATTTTAATATTTTTATTTCCAACGATGGACAATTTGATAATGATATTTCTACAATGCTTATAAATATTTCTTTGATAAAATGAAATAAATAAAACCAAATGAATAAAACTGCTGATTTTGTAGCAATTTTTTTTTATTGTTCCAGGGCTTACTTGACAAACACCTTATTCCTAAGGCTAGTAATCCAGAAAGTAAAGTATTCTACCTTAAAATGAAGGGAGATTATTACAGGTACCTCGCAGAAGTGGCCACTGGAGAAACCAGAAATTGTAAGTTTTTAATATCGTTATGCTGTCATATTATTAAGTTAATTTCAATTGACATTCTTAAGTACACATGTATTATTTTTAATCATAAAATATTAGTTGTACAATTTGTTTTTAACTTAACCTTATATTACAGCTGTTGTAGAGGATTCACAGAAAGCTTACCAGGATGCTTTCGAAATCAGCAAGGCGAAAATGCAGCCTACACACCCAATAAGGCTTGGGCTGGCGTTAAATTTCTCCGTCTTCTATTATGAGATATTAAATTCACCAGACAAGGCGTGTCAGCTCGCCAAACAGGTCATTATTTGTGTCAGTTACGCATAGGCTCTGTGCTGGCTGGCACGAGGGTAGGGTGCACGCTAGGCGTATTAACGTGCTCGCTTGTCCCCAGCCGTCGTGGAGGACTCTCAGAAGGCATACCAGGAGGCGTTCGACATTGCTAAGGCCAAAATGCAACCAACCCACCCCATCAGGCTCGGTCTTGCGCTCAACTTTTCCGTATTTTATTACGAGATAATCAACTCACCCGCGAGAGCGTGCCACTTAGCTAAACAGGTTTAAAAATTGATCAGTGGACTGCAGTGTGACGCGATGATGTAACCTACTAACTTTCGAAATACTTTAACATCCTCATCTACCTCAACTGCATGAAGAACGGAAACTGTCATAGTTGTATTGACTTGCATAACTAATATAGATAGAATTGTATCGGCATGAACACAATGTTCTATTGCAACTAACCCTTAATCCTCGATCCAGCCAGCATTGGAGTGTTTTAACTTGTCCCAGATTGTAAATGTGACAATAATTCAATGTTGTTTATAAAGTAGCTTGCCTCTTGAAACGAGCGATGTAGTACATATGTATTCAGATTCAAATGTATCTGAACTGTTTCATGAAAATAATACACTTGTGTACTTTGCAGGCGTTCGATGACGCTATCGCCGAATTGGACACATTGAACGAAGACTCATACAAGGACTCGACGCTGATCATGCAGCTCCTGCGAGACAACCTAACGTTGTGGACATCAGACACGCAGGGCGATGGCGACGAGCCGGCCGAGGGCGGCGACAACTAGCCGGCTAGCCGCGCCGCGATCGCCGACAACTAGCCGGCTAGCCGCGCCGCGATCGCCTCCCCACCACACGCATTTGTTCTCATCGGTGTTTTATAAGAAAACGAGTAACATTCGAGAACGTCGCGCGCCGCGGGCACCAACACCACTCCCGCCGCTGTTGCGAGCCGTCGCTTGTAAAAAAATGTTAAAATGTCGTTCGCAGCGGACCTTCACGTTCCGTCTAAAATTAAATGTTATGTGTCATCTTTGACGGTTTTGTATTTCTGTATTTACACTGGATTACAGATATCGAGCTGACCTGATGAATATAAATATTTATAACTTAAGTTATTAAAATTACGGTTTCTTAAGTTAAAAGTGTTTTCCTTTATTGAATAGAATCGAATCTTAACAGCGTGGTCAGCCCCCGAGTAACATTCCTTTCGCCGCATGTCCGCAGTGAAATGGAGATCATGATGGTGAATGTTTTGAAATTATGAAATTAGTTTTAATGAATTTGTTAAATTTCGCCCAAGTAACCCAATAAATTATAGATTTCATAATTTAATAAATTCACAAAGTGTAATGGCTGTATCAAATTAGGGCACAAAAAACTTGTTAGTGTCTTATGTGGTTTTTATAATGTCCTCGTCAACTTTAATCTTACCAAAGTAACCCTTTGTTGACATTAACCATTTTGTTGTGCCCATCACTATTATTATAGCATTCTGAATTTTCAGGCATTTATTAGCAAGATAGTTTTTGTGATGGACAAATATTGTAACATTTCTGCTGCATTTTATCAGCCATTAATCTATTATATTTTTCATGTTTTCACCAATAAACTTTTTGTATTAAATACAATTTTTAGTTTTAGAATCAATATTTAAATACACCGCCACCTAATAACCCCAAAGATTTTTTACCTAATAAGTAGTAGGTACTTAGAATTTCAATATCTACCGCACGTTGTCATCAATCCAAAGGTTGATATGTCTCTTGAAGCTATTAGACAAGTTTTGTTAAATCCAGCAAGAAATACAATTCAATAATTTTTAACGTAATGAGCCCTGAAAAATATTTGAAAATAAGGTAAAGTACTCTTACCATAACTTATTGAATTCGGATAATTCGCTGATATCATAGATGAAATTTGTCTGGATTGGTTTACTAATGCGAAGGATCTATTGAATAAACATTATCTTCATTGAACGGCATTTGGCAGCGAAACTATGTTTACAATAATAATTTATGAGACTCGTGATTGCTCTCGATTAAAAGGATTTCATTAGACTTGACGGGTCCGATTTTTTTAATACATTATTTTTATATAAAATGTATTGTTTGCAAAGAAAATAAGTTATGATAATATATGTACCGTAAAATCTGAATAAGAACTTCATGAATTTACAAAATTTACTGGTTCAGGCACAGTCCATCAATCCAACGAAAGGATTCATTTATCATATAAATACTCAAAGTATACAGACGAACACAATAGCCGTTTGGCTAAAATAGGATTGGTATTGGTCAGTACTATATTTTATTATATTTTTGTTTACGATTTTACAAAGTATTTGCAGACATACTCAAGGCACTCCAAATAGAAATTCGTTTACATTCTCTATTCTCTTCCCCCTGAATACAGTAAATAATTAATTCTCTTCTAAGATTATTTTACGCAGATACAAATTGGACAAACAATGCTTTTGCTTAGAATCGTGCAGCCCATCAGAGGTTTCTCTATAGAAATTACAGAGACACTTTGATAATTTGGGAAGTAATCGTTCTACTAAGGATGACTTCTATGGGGCAGCCATGTTTATATTGTATATCAGTTCGTGTAGACTAGTAGAAGTTTTTACAAGTTTTGTTCCGGGGTCATAAGAATTGGTGGCAGATATTAGTTTTGAAACAGAAGAACATGTTAAAACATGGATTTGGGATTCATCAACCTAGTGTCAAATGGTGTAGGTAGTAGATACTGCATATTTAGAACCAATAGTTTTTTTTATTATTCTTGATAAATTAGGTAACCCGGTATTTAATAAGGAAAATAATAGTGTTTTTTTAACGTATACTCAAGGTTATATGTTTTTTGCTATCTCATATTTCGACTGCTGCATCGACCGGTGATTGCGTGTTGGCGCGGGGCAGTTTCTTGACAACGATCCAGGCAATTCAAGAACAGACAGGCTATGTGGACATTTTATAAATGTCAATGTTGCTGAGTAATGATGGTAGAAAATCAATAATAGCTTTGTGCTAAGAATATCGGTCCTTCACTTACGGGTCGCTGGTAGAAATGTGCCTGCACTTTGAAAGTTATCTGCGTAATAGAAATAAATTATCACTTGCTTTGGTGAAGGTAAAAATTGTGACGTAGCTTGCGTACTTGATAGCTAATTCTCAAGGTAATTTTAACTCAATCCGCACTTAGCTCGCGTGTCGAATTATGGTCAATAAGTCTTCACATTGTTAGAGAAGCCTAGCCATAGTTACAGGTGGTGATTAGTGATGTGTACCTGCCATAAAAATATATTGATCTAAGGCCAATCTACCATCAAATTCTTGAAATAAAAAAATAAAAAATTAAATACAAAGTCTTACTTCATGTGGAAAAAAAGGCACAATAGTTTCTTCTAGAAATATGATTCAGATGAAGGAACTGATAGCAAACAGTTACCACCGCATTCGCAACGGATGTTCCAGATTCATTGCAAGGCAAAAACGGTCGACTTCCAATTTGAGAAATAAAATGCCTTTAAAAATTTCAGGGTTTATTTGGGCGCAGCTCACCTTGCGCATAAAGAAACTTACCACCATGCAGGCTTATTGATGGGATTACCTTGGTTGGTGCTGAATTGGCGATTCGTATCAGTAATCAGACTTATAAGTTGACGAAGAAATACCTTACAATACAAAATCATTCAATTTCCTTTCAACCTCCGACGACTGAAATATTTTTTGCCTATACCCACTAAAATTGCGCTTTCTTATTCCTTACTTTTTCCTATCCTTGACAATGCTGATATTTGCTATCTTGACATTACTGAGGAGCAATTGGACAAACTTGAGCGGCTCCAAAATTTATGTATCAGGTTTATATTTGGACTTCGCAAATATGACCATATTTTAGTTATTAATTTCGTTATCAACTCCAGTGGCTCCCTATTTGACTTCGGCGGAATACTCACATACTCTCTGCTCTCTACTGCGTGCTGTTCAATCCAACCTCGCCAAATTGTCTAAAAGAACGTGTTGAGTATCTGTGCATGTCACAGGACAGTGATAGAACTCTCAGTTCTAGTTTAAACCTCTCGTTACGCACTCCATCGCACTCCTCTAATTTCTACAAAAAAACATTCTCTGCTCTCTCTGTAAGCCTTTGGAATTCTTTTCCATTATCCATTAGACGCGCCCCTTCTCTTTCCTCTTAAAAGTATAAAGTCAAACAGTATAATATGTCACTTTAATGTTGTCTATCATTGTTATTTTACGTCGTAAC
>DWPQ01002138.1:0-11054 GCA_018251795.1 Perichares adela | reverse complement strand
CGATGACCAAAATTACGTCACGGCTGCTTAACACGTTGAAGGCAATTCATAACTTTAGGTAACTGCAGCGATTACAACTTCTGCATCTTTGTTTAATGTTTCCGACAGAAACAGAAGTATCAAATTGACTGAGTTAAAGATATTTACTGTAGAGCTAAGTGCATCAATGTTATGTGCTCAGTACCATAAATAAATACTTAATTTCTTCGGTGTTAATGAAGTTTTAAAAAAAAATCATCAATGTATGTAAAAACCAATTGAGATTATATATTGAAGTAAGATAGAGTTGGATATAAAGTATATCTGCAGTTAAATTAACTACGACATTATGATGAGATAGTAGTTTGAAATATTTGAAACGGGTTTCCGAATATCTCCTTCACTAAATAATTATTTTGGGGTGTAAGCGTCTCCATTTACCTAATTCTTTGCATAGCATAAACATAATGCAGTACTATGTTATTTAAAGCAATCTTTCATTTACGCCATAGGTTCAACTATACTATCGCTGGCAGATGGATCGGGTCTCCATTGAGAAATTCAACATTGGTAAATGTAACCATTTTTATACTTATGTAGGTTAAGGCCGCAGAGGCACAGGCAGATTTGTAATGGATCGACTTGCTTCTCTGACATCAGATGTTGAAGCGAAGCAATCTGATAAGTGTTACACTTTTGGGCTCTGCATACTGTTTACGATAGATGTATAAGTTATAAGTGTCTTACTTTAGGTGTTACTAAATAAATAAAATAAATATCTACAGGCAGTAACCAACTCCTTGTACTGGCGAGAACAAGATATATCCAGTACATGCGCGAGGATCTTTCCCCAATGGCTTGACTGGGTTGATATATTCCATCCACCGGCCACCTCACTGGAGTAAGTTAAACTTAATTATTGAATACAACAGATGAATCATTCCCATTTACTGCAACCTTCAGTAAAATCATCACTTGTTCATTACTGGATAGGGGTTAAACTGGCGTCACGGACCAAGTCTAAGTCTTTGGTAATAGATCTAGAATATACTCGTAACTATACATTTATTGGGTGAATTCAATAAATTACAAAGCAATTTAAATTCAAATTCAATTGTTCGTCACTTTCCATGATAAGATTAAGATCCAACATTTAATTGTTAGATCATTTTGGGATTTTGACTGAATCTTTTCATAACAGATGGGGTCTTTTTCAATGATGACAGATCTTGACTATTAATCTGACGTTGTAGCAATACGTCTGTAATTTATTTATTTAACACTTTAAAAATTCTAATATGGTGGGCGATTTGTAATTAATATCAACTGCTCCATCTGCTTCCAAGGACAAAGTTCTTCTATATGATCTCATCATACGGCGTGGGTGACTATGAGAACCGGTTCTTCACTCCTCTATCTCCCGGCGTCTGGTGCTGCGCCGGAGTGTTCGGAATCATCTGCATTTTGGTTTTGGGTATTGCTGGAGTGGTGGAAGACAGGCCCCAGGCGAAACAATACGCGGTGTTCTGTTTGTTGGCTGCGATAGCTCAACAAGGTGAGTGGACTCGTTAAGAAAACATTTTTAATAGAATCACAATGACCAGCCAGTGTTATCAACTATCTGTAGCATGTGATTGATTTACATAAGAACGTACGACTTGACAACTTCCAGAGGAATTTTGAAGCTTATTATTTTCTTTTTCTTCTTGTTTTTCTTGGTTTTATTTTTTGTAGATAATGACTTTGGTATCACAGACGGGCATAGAGGGCAATAATAGCGTACTATCTGGGCCCTTACTCTACAAAATAAACGCATATATTACTGTTCATTCATTTGATAGATTTAGTACCCTGTTAAATATTTAACACCAGTGTAACGATGACACACATCGAAGTGCCTTTCAATCAGCCATTAAATAGTTGTTAGATTTTCATAGGCAACATTGAGAATAATTACGACAATAATTTAATTTAGTCGGGATTAATTATTATCAGACAATAAAAATATTACAATGCTAATTAAATAAAAACTTGAACTCTCATGTCGTAAATATTTACTTCATTTGCAGTATTAGGGCTCTGTTAATGTTATATTTTAAGCAATTTATATAAAACAGTGAACTGTTAAGTCTTGACAATTGTTATCAGTACTACAAAAATAATTACAGCGGTTGTTTAAAGTTACTTAAACAAGTGAATAACGGAATCTTTGAATCGCAATAAAACTCGTAAACCAACAACAGATTTTGAAAGGTTTTTCAACCATATAAAAGTTACAATTCCCATTGATTTAATTGCGTTTATCCATTTTAATATTCTACAACCTACAAAGTTACGATTATCCAAGTAACTGAAACTCACTCCATAATGTGTCTCGTGAAGCATGGAACCGATTATATAATTTAGTTTTGGCACACGTCGACTTATACCCCGATAGATAACATGGAGTGGTAATTATCGTGAAAACGTGAAGTTTAAATAGATGACTCCTACATATATTATGGCAAAGTGCCTTATTTGAAGTAGAGACTGGAAAATATAAGATCTTATTTAATATGTTCTAGCGTATGAAGATGGCGTGCAATTAGTCAACGAAGCGTTTTCAAGCCAAAGTAAGTATATCTCAGGAGAAGTGCTAATTAAATTTGTACGGATTGTTAACTTAACTTATAACTGGATTTACTTTGCATAAAATACACATATTTATAATGTGTGTATTTGTATGGTTTAATAAAGTAGAGAGGATTGTAGAAATACGCAACTTAACAAAAACAAACTAAATAAAATTTGAGTGTCTGTTTGTAATATTAAAATAACCGCTTTTTACTATATTTTTTTTTCATATTTTGTTTTTGCCTGTCTGTTTATTCCGACTAATCTCTGAAACGACTAGACCGATTCGACTGGAATTTCATTGGAAGTTAGCTGATGTAATAAGGAGTAATTTAGGATTAATTTTAGGATAAATCAGGAGTAGTTTAGCATGGCGAACCAGATTTACGCGGGAAAAACTTTGCGATACACTGATTTCCACGCTGGCAGCGCCGCGGCCATAGCTAGTTCTGTTATAAAAGCATTTATTTATCTATGTTTACAGGTCGCCGTTTAATCCTCCTCATCATCGGTCTCACCACCATGCTTCTATACAACTATTATACCAGTAGCGTAGTGTCTTGGCTCCTTAATGCAGCTGCGCCAACCTTAGATAGCTTGGATGGTCTTATCGATGGTGACCTGGAATTGGTATTCGAAGACATTGGATACACGAGAGGATGGTTGGACGTATGTATGGTCTCAAGCACAGATTTAACGCCTTTTAAAATTTTAAGTACCTTAATAACCTTGTTATGCTTGTTCTTCTTTCGTCTTCTATGTATGGTTCTTTCGTAACGTTCTGTGTGTTCGCATGAATCTTCTTTCATAGAATTTCAATATAAAGACTCAAACTGGCACATCTTCAACTTCAGGCAGGTTTATAGTCAATAGCTTGACACTAATATTATAGCTTATCCGTAACTTAGTTCAGGTAAAGGATCGTACTTACGGAAACAAATTTTGAACTAGCTTTTAAAAATACTGCCTTTGTTATAGAACCCTGGGTTTTTCTACTATAGTGGCTTCAAAAACCCTAAAGAAGATAAATTAAGGGATAAGAAAGTGAAGTTTGCAAAGCGTTCTGCTAAACTATTACTGCCAGTTACAGAGGGCATCAAACTCGTACGAGCTGGAGGTACATGATGATATATTTATATTGAAATAGAAAATGATAATATAACTTTTATAACATTAGGGTTTTGCTTTGACAAAATAGATTGTTTGTATATCCAAATGGTTTGTTGGTATATAGGTATATAATAGATCATCATTAAGGAATATATTTCTAGCTATTATGATATGTGCAAGGACTAATATATTTCAAAAGTTTCAAAACGTACGCTCCATAGAAATAATCAGGGAACCGTAAGAACAAGAAAGAGTACAACAAACTTGGAAGACAAACGATAGTTATGTAAATTCGCTTAAAGAAACTTTACAGCTGCAATATCATAAGTTTGCTGCAACTGAGACGGATTTCCAAACTTATTTTCCTATTCTTTCTACTAAATTATATCGGTCAGATTAAATTTTGCTTGTCTCTGTCATATTCAGAAGTAAATCGAATCGAGAACAGACTCTAAAAGCTTCTTACAGTATTTTAGTAGAAATATTCTAAATAAAGTTGGATACATTACAATAGGTAAGTGTAGAGAAAGACCAAAACTACTACTATAGTTATTTACATGTCCACAATAAATATGCTTTGACTTTGACTACCTTCCTCCAAGTAACTTAGTGATCTATGATTTTAGTTTATAATTGTGTTTTAGTATTACGGTATCATGTATGTATACATGTATACAGTTAACATGTATCTGTTTCTACATTAGAACGTGTTTATATCATTTTATACTGTAGTTACTATTTACATACTTTTATTTACTTTACAATTTTTACTATTTAAGTTTAAGTTGTTCAAAAACCAGCTTATAGTAATAATTAAACCTAAAAATTCCTTCCAGGCTACGCATATCATACAGAACCATACACAGCATATCAAGCTATCTCAAAGACATTCGATGATAATGATCTTTGTAATTTGGGCACTTTGCAAATGATGAAACCCGCACCAGTTTACATTATGGCACAAAAACGGAGTCCATATCGGGAATTCTTTGTTTGGAGGTGAGAGCGTTATTGTCTGAACTAGCTTTGCTCTGTAACAGTTATGTTACGGAAACAATTCAGTTGCTTTTCTATTTCAGGTCGTTTTAGTGCAATCTTTTTTTTTTTTTTTCTTTTATTTTTTTTTTTCTTAATTTATTTATTTTTTATGACATATACAGCTTTCATTACATTTTGCATGTTCAACGATGGTTTTGATTTTACAACAATTTAAGTTCAATATCCAAGTACTAACGTAGCTTTAGACAAATTCAAAATATTGGTAGGAGAGCTGGCACCAATATTTGGGTAGGTAGGTATTAAAGGCAAACTGAATATATATTTTAAGAAAATCTATAGGTATTAAAAAACAAGCGGTTGATTTAGCTCCTCTACTCACCAGCCAGGTCTGCAGGTTCATGTTGGGTAATAATAGGAGAGGTATGTGACAAGTTTTCAGCTTGCCTCAAATACCTGCCCGAAAAGTGGCGATAGCTCTTGGACCATATTATGGTGTCTTTGCTGATTGAGTATATTGAATTACTTTTAGCCTAATGCGTCTCCTGGAGCGAGGACATATATCAGCATCTCGTGCTCGGGTGGGAGGATACACCCCGACATGTTCCGGCAGCTCGCCCCGGGCACTGGCATTGGGACAAGCCGCCCCAGCGTTTTTCTTGCTCGTTGCAGCATCCATGATATCGTTAATTATAATGTTTTTGGAAATCCAATGGTATGTCATAATGTTTTCTAATTATATGAGTACGGTAAGATATATAAAAAAAAATGTTTACTCTCTATCTCTTTTTTACTCGTCTTCTGTTGTCAAGTGTGATTGGCCGATTTAAGTAGCTATGAGCGTGGTTAATATTACATATTGTGTAACCACTGGTCATAATAAATTTATTGAGTACGCTTCTCTGCTTCAGGCTGTTAGGCTGCCGATTTTAGTTGTTATCAATTACTATAACCGATTGTAAAAGTATAAGTACAAGGGGGGTTTACAGATTGATCATTCATCATCGAGATTTGGTGCATTTAATCAGGCGCAATTATTTGAAAATTGTATATATTCATGTGTAATATTTTTGGAACACACACGAGAATAGTAGTCGATTAGACAGGTCTTAAGGCTTTGCTTTGCGGTGATTTATTTACTTAAATTAATTGTTTAATTACGGGCAATAATTGAAAATTTATTTATATTTAAGGATTTACGCCTGAAAAACTTTGCGACGCATTGAGAATCTCTAGAAAGTCACGACCAATTTTGACGGGACGTACACTGGAAGATAGCTTATGTAATAAGGAGTAACTTAGGTTACTTTTTATCTTAGAAATCCCGCGAGATTCGTATTTACGCGGGAAAATCTTTGCGACGCATTGATTTCCATGCAGGCAAGGCCGCGGGCACAGCTAGTATTTAATGTGTGGAACACACACGAGATCAGCATGGTCGACTACATAGGTCTAAAATGCGTTTCAATAGTAATGACCAATGCACTTTATTGGGCAACAAAAGGGTTGAAATAAGCGTTTTACCTTGTTATATCTGCATCGTCAATGTTTTCGATTCGAAACAAATGAAAACAAATAACAAAACCTTTATATATTCTTTCCCTCGTTATAACTTTGTCATGTGCATTTTCACTTTGAATGTGCCCTTATCAATAATTAAGTGCGTACTGTTTAATATAATAATTCTCCTTTCAATATTATATTTAGTAGTGACTTGATTAGCTATCTAATCGGATAATCAGCAACGACTAATGAACGTCTTACCGGCTAATAAGCGGTATAATTTAATCGTACTGAGGGATTCATTAATAATAACCACAAATAGTAACACAAATGTTTGTTATCCAGATATATACAAAGTCCTATGATATAAATGACTGTTCTGTATTGATTAAAATACAAAATAGAAAGACATCTAACGCTAGGCAGAAAACACCCTAATTTGATTTTAGAATAATGGTTTTAACATACATAATGTTACAAAGAACACAATATTAAATAAAAAATCATATAAGCATAGGCAAACTTGCTAACATGCAAACTAAAATTCTTTGACTATATAAAATGCTCACTCATTCCAGGTTAGCCAGCAAAAACTATCAAACACGCAGTGATCCTATAACGCGAGAAAGGCACATCGCTGGAATAATTCCGGTGAAGCATAAAAAAACAATAAAGAGAAGATGTTTGACGGCCCGCGCCGTGAGGAACACCAGCTGAAGAGTCCTTCACATTGCAAACGACTAACGCTACTACATTCACAAATTGATTATTACTTGTACTTATATCCAGAAAAATATATAAAGTCAACACACAAATATATATAACACAGTATATAATGCAATAATTCATCAAGGAACAATAAAAGTGAAGCTTCACTTCCAATATCCAAAAAATACAGAATTGTGCTGGATATTCCAAGAACCGAGGCTTCAAAGCTTTGAAAAACACAGATATCTCGTTCAACTAGTACGAGATCAATACTGAATTTTAAGTTCGTAGCATTTTAAAAGCTGCCTTCAAAAATGACACTCAAAAACGCGCGAAGTGTGAATCGTCCTCGGAGTGAGTAATGGTGGCGCGTCGCCGAGGCTATCTAAATCGCACCGTTATAAATGATGCGATCAATTCTTGTTTACTCCCGAGAGCCTTCATTGAATACGGCTTGATACTGCACTAAGTAAACGAGCTCTTTTTTATGTTCCGAGATTTTAGTGATATCTGTAAAGATATAACTTTTTTATTGTTATGATCTGATACACTAATAAAATTATTATATACGAAGTCATTGTCGCTTTTATTTTTCTCATTATCTTGTTGTCGACATCGCATGATTTTGATTACGATAAAGCGCATAAGTATAAGTACCAATGCTAAGGAAGCCTTGTCGCAATTGCACTGTGATGTAACTAATAAGATTTGGTAGCGACAATAATGTACCGACTTTGGGAATATCAACTTATTACATAAAAATATTTTATCCATTTTTGAACAATTGAGAACATTTAGATGATTCCTACTACATTCGCCACAAGTTATAAACCACTTAACAACTTCTTAGAACGAAAGCCAATCAATACAATAGATAATAAAAATTACATGCAAGCGTTATGTATTAGTTAAAATATGTTTTATGACGAAGTTTTTTAAACATCTGACGCCGTTAAAGCTAACTGAACCCTTGAAGTATTTAAAATTGTGTTCTCTTAAAGTCTCGTCATTTGTTATAACCATATTACAGATGGCGGCTATATTCATAATAGATCCAGAGGCGAGTGTTTATTCGACGTAATATTTTCCCGTATTTTCGCTTGAAATATGTTTCATCACATGGAGTCTGATGGATCGCTCTACAATTTTATTACTAGCTTTTATCAGAGAGTAGTTCTCGATATTTATTTTGAATAATACAGCTTACATTTTCAAATATTCAAAACAAAAATGACCAGAATATTTTTGCTGAAGATTTAAATATTTAAAACTTGTAACATATTTATTTACATCCCTTATGATATATTTTTACGCAATAAATTGATATTTTGAACAAAGTAATATATTACTAAATACATCAGAATTATCACATTATCGAAATAGAATGTCGAAAGAAAGTAAAATATATATAGTTTTTTAACTAGTTAAAAATAAGTGAATAAAACTCAGCAAAACCAGGAACTATATTCGTCGATACGGTAAATGTAATTTACATCAATCAATTACTTCAATTATTTGTTAATGTAATTTTCATATTCATCAGTTCCACAGTGCAATCAGTGAAATCTTATTGCTCTGGCGCGGTATTACTATCTGTACTTTTATGCATCTGAAATATTACAGAAAAATACACGAGTTCAATTCAGAATTAAACTAGAACGACACTCAAGAGACGTATATTTTTAAAGTCTCCTCATTCGGATGTGTATCGAGGAGGTGGAAATGAAACAGTTACATTTTTTGTGAAATCGGTAGTGGTTAGTAGTTATTCCCACGTTGCGCTGTACTCGTATTCAACTTAACATTACGAGTCGCAGTCACACGTTCATAAGGTGTTCTAATATATGCTACTGATGATATATTTTTTCATTTCTATACGATCTCTTCTCCAAAACTAATAAGTATTTTTTATTTAATATAAATTATTACACTAATATTGTTTGTGTTCAATACCACTTTTGCGATTGTCTCAAAGATAATTTAATGATTGTTTTGCTTCTACTACCGTTTTGAAAAGATGCTTCGTCATTGAGCAGGACGACTAAAGAAACTTCTCACCATATCTTTTAAATTACTCGTAGCCAATTAGACAAAGATTAAATTTGATACATAAGGAACATGACTTACTGCTGACTTACCTCATTAAGCGACCCTAGAACGATAGTAAAGATCCTAAAATCTCGCAAAACCAAACCCAGGAAAATATTGGGGTTGAAGTTTATTCACACTATAATGCAGTCAAAAGATCGTGAAGTGTGTTTTATTTCGTGCGCTTGTCTCCCGTACTAAACTAGGTAGGTAAAATTTAAACGTCCCGGCGTTTAATAATGGCATTATACAGCGACACGCGCTCGCCGCCGACAAATGCATTTGCATACAGATGGAAACTGTCGCCGGGTTATTTCATACTTAAGCACAAAGCTAAAAATGCTCTTATTGCACTACGTTATAACTCTACTCGAAAAAGTTTGGATGCGTCACTTTTTTATTATTTAAAATTTGTATCTAAAGTTTTTGTATTTAAATATAACACAAATATTGTTTGGACCAGTTCATATACTCAAAAATGGACACCTTACCAATTTTGTTTCAGTACGAGAACTGATAGAAGGTCGGATGATTCATTGCTTACACTAAGATGAAGTATATAACCAATGCGTTGTGATTAAATCTGGCAATCTGGTTGTAATTAAACCGCCATCAGAACGAAGTGTCCATTTATTTTATTTAAATATTGTGTGTCTACGGGCTTGGCGGTCTCGTATTCATTACTAGCTGACCCCGCCAACGTTGTTTCGCCATTTTTCACATTTTCCATTATTTCTTCACTCTTAATAGTGGCAGCGTGATGTTATATAGCCTATAATGTTCCTCGATTAACGGACTATCTTACACCGAAAGAATTTTTCAAATCGGTCCAGTAGTTCCTGAGATTAGCGCGTTCAAACAAACAAACAAACAAATTCTTCAGCTTTATATATTAGTATAGATTAAAGGTAAAAATTATAGTTACCGTCATCAAGCAAAAGGAATGTGTATGCCACGACGATGACGTACGCCGCTGATATAAGACTCAACCAGATTGAAAATGTTGTATTCGTAATTAGTGATAAGTACCTGTAAATCAAAAATGTATAAAGATTCATCATAACCTATAATTGTCAATTTGGCTCGGATTTTCTTACACATTGAGAGGTGTTCAACCATGCTTTCCAAGAGTGTATTGGTAGAATCACACATAATTAAAATGAAAAATTTATAAATGGGCTTATTTTCGACCAGAAAAGGTTTTAAGCAAGATGTAGTTTTTTTTATTATTTATTAATATTACAGTTCACTTTGCACATGGCTTCAACCCCTTTAGTTTTGTTCTAACGTTACTTTTTTCTAAGAACACTAACATTAGCTCCGTAATAAATACGTTAATATACGTACAACTATAATTTTAAACTAGAATTATAAAACTAAAGGCGTAATAGGGTAAATGAAACAACATATCGGTTTGGACATAATTATAGTTACCTCGGAGAGCTAGTAGTGCTAATATCGGCTAATTTGAATGAATATTGATTAATGAATATTGATAAATTGTTATTGATAAATGAATATTGATAAATGAACATTGATGAATAAATATTGATGATTAAATATTGTTAGTTATTAAACTAATGCTCACCAGGCAGCAGTATGTACGTCCTGCTTGTCGTCGAACTGCGTGCGCAGCATGGCCTGTGCGCCGCACGATCGCACCGTGCCCAGACCAGCCATGGTGGCCGACACGTGCGAGAACACTGGACTACGTGACACCCCCTCCAACCTGCCAACATACCACAGATACATTATTTTTAATCTAAATAGTGTTTTGTTTCTTATGGACATTATGGCCCTAGAGGCCTTCATAGCTACACACGGATAGAATGTAAATAGTGAATACATATTATTTACTGTGTTATTACTGTTACAGAAGAAATACAATTAGAAAGGATTCCTTGAGGATACAATCCTTATAGATGACTGTATTAAAGATTCTTCCAGATTTTAACAATATTTGTGACTTCATAAGAAATACCCAGCACCTTTGTGTACCATCCTTACATAATGCTTATCTAATTCGTCTATAATGTATTTGTGTGCTTAAATTTTGA
>DWPQ01002137.1:0-11055 GCA_018251795.1 Perichares adela | reverse complement strand
GTGTAACACATATGAGTGAAGTTGACCTTAGCTCAAAAATGGATATATCCTCTTATATGCAAAAGTCGTATAATATATTTGAAAGTAGTCTACATATAGGATTTATTTTTCAATAAACTGTTGACTAATAGTTATTAGGCCATGTAATGAAGAGACCATTGACCATAGACATTGGCAATACCTGTGGATTATCTAGTATATATACTCAGAATGTGCTGAATCCACTCATTAGTTCTTCAACCTTTTATTCAGAAAGAAGTTTCAAGTTTTCATGCTTGACCAGGAGCTATTGTTAGTGTTGTAAAATTAATTAATTATTTTAATATTATCTTAAGTATTATTCAATTAGTATTTTAGTTATCTAAAGTTACAAACGCTAATCTGGATATTAAATGTTAAAAAGTAAAACAGGTTTGCTAGGACTGGCAGTCATAATTGTTTGTTGTTGTGGAATGGCATAGATGACCCTACTATTGGAAAAAGAGCATAGATAGAAAGGGAATAAATGGTAGATGACCAATAATTGTATATTTAATAAATAAACTGTTTTAACTTGCAGTCAAGTGCATTGTGTCTTTATTTATAAATGTATCTCGCTATATGTATCTTTATATTATATTGTTTCAGGCTCCATATCTTCCCTGGGTGTTACTTGGGTTCTCAGTCTTACTTGGCAATGCAATATCTGTTGATTTAGTAGGAATGGCAATTGGACATGTATATTTCTTCTTAGAGGATATCCTACCAAGACAAAGAGGTGGTCACAAGATGCTGAAAACACCCAATTTCCTGTAAGATTTCGATTGAAGCAATTACTGTGATTAGCAAACACTGCAAATTGCTCATTATATGATATTCTATCATATCATCAAAAGCTGTTATTATGTTGAATGATAAAACAGTTAGCAGTGAGTGTATATCAACTGTATCAAGATAATGGATAGTGATAAAAATGCTATGTGCTTGATAAATTGCTTGAAAAAAATATTTAAATAAGAAGCAACATTATGCATTGAGCACGTAAAATAATTAATACTTTTAGTATAACGTTTGCATTTTATTTATTACATTTTAATGTATCTTTACCTCATGAGTGTTTACTGAGCAATGTTTGAATTTTTCAGTAAAAAACTATTTGATCCACCGCAAGAACATCCGGATTACGTGCCTCTGCCCGAATTCGCAAACGTGCGCCCCGGCGGCTTCGATTGGCGGGGCCGTGATGACGACGCGAATAATCGCAATCGATAACTTTGTAAATAATTAACACTACCTCTTAGATCATTATATATTTTAACCGCGTTCTATTTAAATATTAATGTAACTTAAATTTGTAATTGTAGAACTACTTTATCTATCTTTTATGTCCGTTTTAAACAATGTAATTTAGCACAATTTGACTCAGTAATTCCAATATGTACTAAGAATTTGAGTGGTATGTACAGCGAGGGATAATAAGGATAAGTAATAATATTAAAAGTGAATATATAAATAAATACAATGTACATAGTTTTATTTGAAGTAGGCAATTATATTTCGTAGATAGACATAGTAGGCGAGATTTCATCGTAGAGTCGTAAATGATCTCGTTTCAATGTTGAAGGATATAATCGTGCAGCATTTATTTCAATTGACGTTTAAACTGAAACGGCTTTCCCTACAACACCTATACAAATATGGATTCATGATTTCACACGACGATACAAATATGTTTATATTTTACTACTAGATTTTACAATACTGCATATCAGTTTGTACAGCTGCGACAGTCATTTCTATTGTCATCCATAAAAACTATTAAGTTAAGTTCGTCTTATTAATTATACTGTGAAGGTAAGAAGTAAAACCAAGTTGAATTCGTCAGATAGTTTATTTGCAATTGTTCTACATAATTTAATTGTACTTTCTATGCATTTGCTGTTTCTATTGATTTATTTATAAAATAACAGACACAGGAACACCTATGTAACGAACTCTGTAAAGGTTCACGATAGGAATTTAATATAAGTGAAATACGATTTGGTGTTACAAATGTAGACCGAGAAATCGAATATTCAAAATAATATTTTAGAAAATTTTAAAAGAAAAGGACAACGATAATATAAATAGAAGGGCACGGGTAACAACATTCGCTGCAGAAAGGTATCGTGCTATCACGCCAAACATCTTTCCGCAACGAATGTCATTAATATACAAGTTTCGGGTGTCTTGTAGCGTGAATGCTAGCCGTTCAGATTTTTGTCGAGGCGCTCTGATGTCAGGACGTCCATGCTCGCCATTAAGGCTTACCATCAGGCGGCCCGTTGACTAAATAGTGTAATTTGCTACTTGCGCTTCTACACTTGAAGTAGAAATAAAACGCAACAACATTTTTTCAACGTGGAAGTCTTTTTAGAGAACCTCTATATTTTGGATCTGTTTCACCGAACTTAGCTCAGAATTTTATTATATTTTGTAATAAAATTAGACAGATATTACGTGGGACAAACTAATCCATCTCATAATAATCTGTAGTAATCAAGTTTTAAGTAGATCATAACTTCGGTGGTATGAAGTGTATCAGTCTCACTAGAATAGCAGTTGATTAAATCGCGTGATTCCAGTTCTCTAGAAAGACCAACGTTTATTAAAACCTCGGTTCTTATCTTAACGTGTTAGTAAACAACATCGATACGTTCAGAGTTCTCACCGTATTGAAACAATTGTACCAACACAATATTTGCACTTTATTCATCATTAAATGCAGTTAACGAAAAATAAACCTCATCATTAAATGCAGTTAGCGAGAAATTACTTCTTGGAGGTTGTTGGGGCCAGTTGTACTTCCACAAGCTGTATCATTTCCGACCTCAGGAAATCAGGTGGATTTCAGACGTCAATAGTTTTAGAAGTCCACTACCTACCACTACAAAGACTGCATACTTTCTTGCTACCTACTTTCATATTTTTATACAACTGTTTCACTGACAAATTATAACCTAGTAATAAAATGGTATTTCAAAATGAATTCATAAATAAATATTGCAAGATCAAAACAATGGTTGCGAGTCTTTAGTCAAATGAAATTGAAACGATCTTAAACAAACATTATTTAGTACAGTGAGGTGAACTGTAAAAAAAAAACAAAATGAGTGTAACAATAATAAGAAGCTATAATTAAAACCAAGAAGCAATCATTTTATTTGAACTAATAATCAATACACACCTGGCGGCGAAAATATTTAACTGTATAATAAATAAACTTACAAAAGTTATGAACAAAACCATTTGTTGGTAAAAAAATATATAAATCTTGGCACATAACACAAAAAGCCGTTAATTTTCTTAAATATTTTGGACCGTGTATGTATTTTTAAGTCGTTGTAAAAAAAATAAGGTAAGTCGAAATTTAAAATCAAATAGAATATAGAAATTTATGCGGCCAGGCTTTATTTATTACTAATAATTAAAATTAATTAAACTAATAACGAAATTAAAATAATTTGTCCGTCTGAAATTTAGATATACTCTTAGATCCTTCGGAATAGTTGGCACTAACACCGTAATACTTAATTCAATTATAAATGTATAAAAAGAAATCGAAAATAGTTAAAAGTTTTACAATAAGAACATAAACGGATCTGTAACTTTTCACAGCAACAACAATAAAACTAGTAATCAGTCTTCATTCAAACACCAATACACAGGTTTTTTTTAATCTGTAAATCGAATAATCAGTTGTAATCGTTCAAATGGTATATTAAATATTATAATGTCAAATCATTATCTCACAAACATTCTACACGAAGACACATTTTTATTATGAACCAGAAAAATGTCATACGTAAGAAACACACAATTAAACATTCGTAAGTTAATAATAATAATTGCGCAACCAACAATTGAAGCTGTGGAACAGCAGTTAGGAAATGCTTATAAGTCTACGCGCACGATATATCTTTGCCACCATTCTATAAAAAAAATACAGTTGATAAACCACAGATATCCATTACATTTTTTAAGCCACAGATAACGATGGGGTAGACTTTAAGAAATGCAAAACCATGCTATCGTCAGATATTATCTGAATCAGGTTCCGTTTACGTTGTGAAAATTAACTTAAAGCTTTGCGTGACGTCATAACAAATATACACGCTCGCTTTTCAATATTTTCATAATATAATGTGTACCCTACTCTATATCTGTGGGATAAGCTGATCTGTACCAATTCAGTTTTAATGTGTAGACCTCAAATTTATCTCTGATGTGACGTGTCGACACAGCGCCATCGTGCGAGGTCTCCAAGTAACTATAATTGTGTTTAACTATTTTACTTTGTTGTCATTGTCCTAGTTCCTTCGATAGTGACTTTATCAGGTTTCCCGATGTTGCAAAAATTATGAGATCAGCCCCGGAAGCTATCAAATTAAATAATTATCAGAGTATTCATAATATAGAAATCAGTGATCTGTACTGTACCCTCTGCGCACAGTATATCATAAGTTTTTGCACGCAAAAGAGTTCACTTGTACATAATACATTATGTTTACATAAATCTAACATACTTATACCATAACCGACAACATAACAACACGGTGAACTTTTTTGTGCGCATTACAATTAGGATTTCCTTTACCGAAATGAGTCTCACTCTTAATTCCCATATTGCCCGGACGAAACATCAAGACACATCGTGCGTAGGACAATTTGAAAAATCGTGTTACAAACAAATGACAGTCAATTACAAACACGCATCTCAATATCACCAAAAGTGACTAGTGTCAAGGCTGTCATAACATTTTAACATTTATACTCAGATCTCACTATGACTCTATATCCAACCAATTGAACTAAGTTGGCAACGTTTTAAAGTGTTACCCCCACATAATAATGGTTTAAAAAACATGTCCTATTATTATAAATTACGACCTTCACGAGTAGCTAAATTATTATTTTAAAAAATGCTTAATTATTTAATATTTAAGTGACTTTCTCACCTTATTTGGTAAATTAAGATTTGTGTTATACAGTTTACATTTTCAAATACGGATAATTAAGAATCAATAGTATTTTTTCGTAAGGTGCCAAATTAAGATATCTTGAAAAAATATATATCTACGCAATGAAGCTACTAATTTATAATATCAGGCGCTGGTGAAAATACTAAAATTATCAAATTTGCAATTATTTGGCGTCGTTCACACTAAATTTTGAATACGGTTCCTAAACCTTGTTTACAATTTACATAAATTACACGAAGACATCTTCATAGCGCTACGATTGCGAGTAGCACCGTTATGTCGTCTGGTTTTCCACCTGAAAAAGTACATCACAAATTCAGTACATATTTGCCTGTATAAATAACCTTTATATAAAATACCGTGGCCGTCTTCGACTAAAAAACTTTGACGGACTTGACTGATTGAGGTATTGTTCATACAATACATTTGAGAGGATGTTCATAACCATAGTACTATCGAAAATCCTACTACTATGACACGCGTATCTTTGGACTAAATCAGCTAAATCTAACAAATCCCAGCGGTCTCCAAGAGGATCGACCTTGCTCTCATGCCGTCGACCAGGGGCCGATGTTCGCATGAAGTTTAGTTAGACAAGTTAAAAGGACATTTTGCAAGACATTCATTACGCTAACAGACTTGCATACATACAGTCCAAAGCATACATTGATATATTTCTAGTGCGTATGTATGTTATCGACACATAAATGAAGTGCCTAAAGCCCAACTCTAAATCATCAGTAATCGACTATGATTGGCATATTCGGGCACCGCCAAGTACTTGGGTGATTGTACTAGTAACAAAGTTTTTTGAGAATCCCTTGCTATAAAATATTGTATTTTTTGGCTCTGGTCACGGTTCTTCATTGTCAGATTGCGGTAGTTATTAAGTCGCTTAAGCTGTTTGAAATTGAATCTTTAAAATTAGGAATTCTCAGTACCACTTCTGTGGCTAACTAACTACACTTCTGCTTTGGGTATTAGCATAGAAACATACCGATAGCATCGATGCCGTTTTGCCGCGCACTCTTCGCGAACGGTGACATGTAGCAGCCGTCGAAGGAGAGGTTGCGCGCCATCCACGCGATCGAGTTGGCGACCGCCTGCAAGCGCTGCGCGTCGCCCGCCTCGCCCTGCGCGCGTCTCATCTCAGCCACCAACACGGGTTCCGGCACGTTGTCGAACACGCCGTCGGTGGCTACTAGGATCACGTCGCCACACTCCACTCGGAACTCCGCCGTTTCCGCTGATTCTGGCCTGGGGAATTACAATTTAAACTAATTATATAAAAAAAATAGTACGCGCATCTTTTAAAGTGTAAGTAGTTCGGTAAGCTTTTTATGCATAATTTATATTATGCAAACCAAACAACAGAATAAAGCTGTTACAATAAATATTTATTTAAAAAAACCATAAGTATATATTTTTCTTAATAATAATAACCTATTCAACATGAACTACCTATATTTAAGTCACCTTTAACGATTTAGAAACCATAAAATTATAAGTGTTAATGTCCTTATTTCGATACATATTTAGAATCCTTTTCAAGTTTACATTGCATTTATGTATGCGTAATTAATTATTAACAAAAACTGAAAGTTTGGAAAATGAAATTTACGAGTATTATTGATATAACTAAATTTTTAACAATCGAGGCGTTCACCGTTTTGTACCTGTTAGTTTTACTGGTTATTGTATTCATTTAGACATTTTATTTAATCACCGCAGTCAATGCCTTTAACAACATTGTATTACTTGATAATTTCTGAGTGGCTCGGATGACGTTACAGTAATATGATTTGATCTGGTTAAAAGGCCGGAAGGGAATCTAAGAGACTCTGTAACGGAACAAGATATAATTGATATAGGGCTGTAGTAAATAATACATCTGTTTGGGTTATTGTTTTTAAATTTAGAATACATTTCCTTTGTCTGCTGTAGGATTGGTGTACATAAATGTAGTTGTAGAACAAAAAATTCTCAGTCACTCTCATAATACAGAACGAGATATTTTTCTTTGAATATAAATAACCACAATTTTGTAAATTAAACGTTTCACGTGACCGTTAAACGCTGGCAAGTGTCCAAAGAACTAAAAACTCTAATATTAGTGCATACAGAAATACAACAACGTTGCCTATGGAATGAGCACATGACCACCGATCGGCGGCCGCTGGTCTTGTGACTTCGAATCGCTATAAAATCATGAAACACGAATGAAAATTCCTTCTACACTCGAAACACTCAAAATCCCCGCCTTAAGTGACCCAGTAACATGGTTAGATAGTGAACGATCACGAGGTTCCTCGGTTGATGGAACGTAAAATGTTTATGGGACATAAAAATGTTTTTTATGCTTTATAGAGTTCCTGAAGTCAGAAGAAAAAAACTCTTAACTACCGCTGCTTCAATTTTCTTACGCACTATCAGACATTTTTATGTAAGTTAAATATAGGATTTAGACTAAGTAGAGGAAATATCTATCATATCTGTCCTTAACACCTTTCAAGCAAGCAATTTTTAACGGCATTTTACAGATATTATCATATATATCATTGCCCATTATTATGCCAGAGCTGGACACCAGGCTCCTCGGACATTGAGAGCATTTAATGCCATTGTCCAAGCTGGCTCAGTCCGGATAGGCAAACTTCACACATCAACGAGAACTGTATTGAGAACGTTCAGGTACGCAGTTATCGTCACGATGATTTTCTTCACGTGATCATTAATTTCGAATATTCACATACGTGATAATGATAATAATAACAAAAACAATTGAACACGTGAGTAATTAATACGTGATAATAATTGATATAAATAATATTTCGAGGCACAAAAGACGGCTGAAATTATGACAATTATTTCAAATTAAATTCATATTGTTATTTTAATCAGAGTTTAAATATTAGTATTTTCAAGTTATTTTTTTTACAATTTACGAAAAACTTCTCTCGTCATAACAATAACATTAAAGGATGTTTATCTACACCCTGTGATTTTGTCGAAAGCGGTTACCAATTGACTTAAATGTTTAAAAAACAAACGACTGTTACACTATGTATTAGGCAGCTATAAACGTGAATATACTATTGTTGACTAATTGAAATACACAAGGAAGGCAACCGGGCAAAGATTACTATTCATATAATGAGGCTTCTACGTGCAAAATAAGTCAACCGCAGAACTATAGCGCGTACTTTAGCCTTCAACTTTGTAAAGTAATGATGATGAAGCTATTTCTACAGACGTCTCATCCTCGTACGAGTTCTGTATAAGGTCGACTAGCCGTGCAAGTAAGGATTTGCTTATTCTGACACAAAACTGTTTAGTGAAACCAATAATGCTTCATATCATTGATCTAAAACAGCTTTGTTCGATCCAAGTTGTCAATAACAATCCTAACATTTATGCTCGGCCGAAATGCTTCAAAAATGTTTGGTGTAGTTATGTTGAGAAAACTTGTCATAAAATGTCGTAGCGTAACGTAGGATATTTAACAAGCTCGTTTCTTTGTTTTATTATTGCCCGGAAAATCATCTGTGATGCCACTGGTGACAGTAGTGTGGACATAACTCCTCTGTTTCTTTGACAGCTATTACCATTAAAAACGGGACGTCCTTTCAGATCAACCATAAACAACAAGATTCTGAATGTTTACTACATGTAACTCAGAAGCATGCAAGAGGACGACGAAAGTGTTTGACAGAGGCACCTATATTTAATTTTTTTACGCCTAACAGACCAATCCTTTATGCAGCGATAAGACTGATGTATCGTCTATCCAATAACGGTTTACTCCGTTCACACGCAATACTATACAGATTTTTAATCGCTCAACACATCTTACTGTTATCTCTGTTGAATTAACCTTTTTGCTTCTAATAACGTATATAACTGATAATGCAATCATCACATGGTTTCAAATAACTTAATTGGTAAACAACAAACATATGTAATATAGATTGTACATTTTAAAGATCCCACGTAAAAGGGATTTGTCACATTCTTATAATGATGTTTACGACAAAAAAGATTTGCTTCACTTAGTTGGACTCATTTTAAATCCAATTGCCTTGCCAAGAAACGACTCATAAAATATGATATGTAACAAACCCAATTTTAGAATGCGAAGATATCTTGCAAAGTAAATAAAAAAATACAACAAGAGAAAATGACGCAATTTGGCTAACTTAATTCTTATGTACATTATACCGCAATTATAATGTTACAAAGTTATCGGAACATACAGTTTAAGCATCAAATAGGCTCTCACAATGTTTTTTAAATATTGTTCCACAAAACAACTGCATCAAATTGCAGTTTCAGCAATTCGAATCCCGTTATCAACGTAGAATGCCAAAATCATAAAAAAAACTATTCGGGTCAAATTAACATTACTCACTTGGTATACTTCAATAAGTATAACATACGTAACATATTTATAATACGAAAAGATATCATTAGGTATCAAACGGAAACTTATTGCAAGGGTGAAATAAATATGCGAGTAGTGATGTTACTTTTAATAATAGGTATTAGTATACTATGGTATATACGACCTTCAGGTTCCCCAGCCGTGGTTCAAACCCCATACGGGTGTCCTTAGGACGCCGAAAACCCAACTTTTTCGAAGAGGGTTCACCACTTCCTCGCTAGTTTAAGTTTTTCTCTGGCTGAGAATTACAAGCTCGCCTCTCTGTCCGCGTGAAGCTGTAAGGGTCGCCACACACGAGCCACCGATCACAACCACAAAAAGCCGCCACTGGGATATTTCCTGTAGTTTTCATACATTTTATTTGTAACGTGTGGCGGCCATCGGCATCAACCGTGTGCGGCCAGATCATATAAAATGTATGAAAACTACAGGATATATGCCAGTGGTGGCGCTTTGTGGTTGTGGTTGGTGGCTCGTGTGCGGCCACCCAATATAGGGTACTAGGCCCAACAGCCAAATATTCATCAGAAACAAACAACAACCTTCAAGTTACCAGCCCACAGCAATTTTTAAACACCAGCATTTACTTTGGCCTTGGCTTTCCACTCTGTGAGTAAATGGCTTAAGGTTATCATCATAGTCCGTACTTTACGGTACTCATTGATCGCTACTTTAATAACGAAATATAGAATACAACAGTTGGCAACTTACGACCTTGCCTAATTCACGATAAGTATATTAAGCCGACAATCAGACACAGACAACGAAAAGATCCACTAGATGATAAATGACCATCGCCGCCCATTTACACCACAGATTCCGGATAAAAAGGAAGAGGAGATTCCGCTCGTTAATTGACTCAAACATTGAAACCGACAAACGTAAGAGATTTCACTGTTGAATTTCAAAGGAAGATGGTAACTAACCACACAAATACAGAACTTTACCACTATTTGATATGCGCGCCATGCGTGCATTTGTATGTGTATGGCGATGTATCGTGAGTGCCTTGTAGATGTGTAAGTGTTCCGTGTTTTTATTCTCAATCTTTAAAATTTCTCTACATACCTATCGCTGAGGACGTTTCTGTCGTGCCCAGGCGGTGGTAGGCTGAGCTGGTAAGGCGTGTTGAAGTAATGCTGTTGCTCGTGGGAGCGATGCACTACTCGCCCGCCCCGCACCACCATGTATCCGCTGTCACCAATGTTAGCCGCGCGCATTATGCTCTCGCTGCGGTCGAGAATCATCACACATGCTGTACTGCTCCCTACAAAGAAGCATTATTTTTTCTTACCAGCAAACGAGCAACGAGACATCCAACATTAAACTGTCATCGCCCCAAGAATATTAAAGTGAAGTTTCAACACTGCAACCGAAATACGTCGTCGTCCTGCGGATAGGGGCCGAGGAGGTACTTTAAGACGCGTTTGGGTGTTTCCGGCGCGTCTTTCGGTTGGAGGGTAGCTCCTTGCTCCATCTTGTGAAGGGGCTGCGCAAGTGGCCAGCACCGGCAGGTTCGCGGATGTATGCGAAAGCGATCTCCGTGTTCCCGCCATACGGTGCGAGAGGAAACACCGTGGGGTTTAGCCGGTAAAAGTCCGGCATAACCAGTCG
>DWPQ01002136.1:0-11057 GCA_018251795.1 Perichares adela | reverse complement strand
CATGAAACTATTATTCGTCATTATATTACAACCCATAATTGTCCCACAACTGGGCTCGGGTCTCCTCAAATTAAAGGGGTTTAAGGCCAAGTGCGAATTGGCAGACTTTACATACCTTCGAGAACAATACCAAAGTGATAATTTATTTCCAAGACGTTCACATGTTTTTAAATATTAGAAGTGCTAGATTTTAAAGCAGGACCCCGCGAGACCAACTTTTAAATCAATGTTCACACACAACAAAATTTCATTCATAGTATGTAAGTACCTTAACAAAGCTTAAATCTTATTTGTATTATCTGTAAAGTACCATAGACTAAACATAAAGCAAGTTCATTTGAATCTGGATCCGGCAAGCTTGGTTATGAATAATGCAACAATAAATTACTGATTAGTATGCGACGGTGCGACTGACTACCCCGGGATGGGGCCATGTCGCGTCAATACATTGTGTCGTGCCATGCCCATGTGTGAGCTTTCTGGGAAATGGCGTCAAAGACACCGAAAGAGTTCTCTGAGTATTTGCTCGCGGTCTTGAGTATGTAGTATAAAAAGATTTGACGATAGAAAATTAACGCATCTGTGCATCGTATTCCTCACGATGTTTTCCTTTGCCGCATGTGATAATTAATATCTTATGCGTACATAAGACAATTATTGATGCATGCAGGATTAGACTGTACGATCTCCCGTTCGAAAGACCAACGTTCCAAGGACTAGGCTATCACTGCTTTAAGCTCGAATATAACTGTTATTGAAAACTTTTAAACGGCCTATCTGTTTAACATACTTTTATTTTGATCAGTAGATTACAACATTTTGTTGATATACAATACAATTTAATTTACAAGAAAGTAATAATTACTATTAAATTAAAATAAATTTAATAAATTAAAATTAAATAATAAAAGATTAATAATTTAAATAATAAGCCGCTTCCAAATTGTTGTCGATAGGATCAATTAGTGTCTCTGTAACCTGCAAAGTTTCCAATGAAATAAAACAAAAGAAAACCTATGCATTCATAAACGAGATTACCAAGTAGAATGAAAATACGGTGCCAGTAATATTTGCAATACGAACGTAAATAGAAAAAGAAAACGAGCCTGTGTATTGTGAACAGAAATTCGCGTTTGTTTTTAAATACTTTTAAACGTCGCTACCCACAATACACCGGCTCACGGGGATTCCATTACAAGTGTACAAATATTTATACAACAAGAGAAAGATGACTTTAAACCTCTCGAGTCGTTCATAACAAGGGGTTTTGTTCAGTCAATTAGGTATAAGTGGTTTCTACGCCGGTTTCCTGAACGAGGGTTGGGGTTTGAAAGTTAGTGCGTATTAGAAATTAAGTATCACTTTCTTCGGTAATTTGAATTTGAATTTTTTTTTGTTACATGAAAAATATTAAATTACCTAATATAAAATTTTAGGTGTAATTATAGTAAAATTTTTTTAATACCTATGTTAAAATTTAATTATAAATTATTCCTCGAGCCTATTTACTGTTTGATTTTCATTACATTTCTTACCTAGGAGATTTTACCTTACAATTTAATAGTCAATATAGGTACCTATGTCTGTGCAATTCGTGCGTAACTGAACAGTACCAAAACCACAAGTAGTATGATACCAGTACAAATAGACCTGGTGTCACAGTCACAATAATAACAACTATAATTGTGTATTATACAGGCACAAAGAAAAGTCGTGACAAATTATACTATTGCTTTTGGATAGGGTTAGCAATAAACTTGTCTTAGGGTTGTCGCTACCCTGAGTTTACCAAACAATTTATTATTTTGTTTAAAGATCCTGGGGCCTTACCGTATGGTAAAGTATATACTTTAATGTAAAGTAACCCGGGGCCTTGCCTGCTTAAGATTCTTTGTTATTTTCTGCTTAAGATTTCCATACGTATAACATAACTCTATTTGATCGCCAAGGAAGGTCCGCAGTGTGACGACTTTTCTTGTTCCTAGAGTTTTCCCAACTGTATTGCTGAATTGTAGAAATTAACTACATTATTTGCATCAATTTCCTACTTAAAACATGCCTGAGCATAGCTGCTCCCTACGCCTTGTCACCTGCACTCATGGTCTCTAGCTGTCATATATTTATAGGTTATGTAAGTAAATGCCATTTTACTAATAAAAAAAACAAATTTCAAAATGACTGAGAGTTATAGTAACTTCATCAGTCTAAATTAGAATTTAATGTGCATTTGATAGACATTTTTTTAAATGTTAAGAAAGGGATTTGCAAAACGCAAATGCGTCTGACAGATAGCTGGCAACCCTAGCTGTCAGTGCGAGCACAATAGGCGTCGTTTAAAAGTGAAGGTGAACCAAAATGGCGGGCCGCGGTTTCTACGCATAACTGGTTTACCACTGCAGTGTTGGGATACAATGTTGTATACACCACTCGCTAATAATGTTTATAGTACAATTATTGCTATGAATTAGAATGCTTACACATTTATACAGTTTTAGCTGATATAAAAACATTGCATTGAAGTAATTACAACATAACTAAGAACAATTATTATCTGTTCTGTGACAAAAAAATACTTAGTATTCTATACATTGCGTTGACTGTGTATTATCATTTATGTTTAAAAAAAATTCTATTGTAAATATCCGAGATTGTTTTATTTTTTCTTTATGGATACCTTTAAACTTGCTCTGTAGTTATTTATAATCTGTGGGAGCTTGTTAATTCAATGGTTATTAGACAAAAACTTTGAATCCGTTATGAAACGAACGATTAAGTGAATTTGTTTACGTAGGATTAATTAAATTTAAAATCGACTTAAAGTCCCGTTATCAAACGAATTATTAACAGAATTCGTTTACATAGGATTCATTAAATTTAAAATCGATTTAAAGTCAATATGATCAACAATAGAACAAAGAATACGCCGCCTATACCTACAGAAAAATATATCTAAGAAAAACAATAGGCGATCTTATCGCTCAAATCAATCTCTTTGAGATAACCTATAGTATCAGTGAACACACAGGATAGAGATAGTAAGATATGATTTCTTTATCATAATTCGATTTTCTAAACGCTTTTCTACAGTCAATTGGTGTAGCTGATTATTCTTCTCTTTAAGAATCATAAAGTTAATGCCCAGGAATCTTAACCTACGCCCAGTTTCAGGGAACACACATACTTTTTCGTGTACATATCAGTCCAAACAGTTCCTCGGATTACCCTTTTAAAGTCGGTCCAACACGCAGAGAGGACCTATGCCCCTTTGAGAACCATGTTCTAAACTGTCTAACTCCTGAGTCATTGACAACACGAACCAAGCGTTTTTTAACACCAACAAATATTTAAGATGATAACGTAACGGTCCCTCTGAAGACCTAGGTGCACTAACCTCACAGGGACTCTTTGATCACTGACAACTCGAACCACACGACTTTGTATGACGTCAAATGGGTATAAGGTAAAACGCTACAACCCAGATTTGGGAGCATTACTTCTAATGAGCTTTGATCCATTTTGTATTGCATATGTATCACACGCCAAGATCTTGGAGGCTAACTTAGCCTTGTCCAAGTGACACCAGTCGTCACTCGAGATATCAACGCCCAAAATTTCGACACACTATTCAATGGCGAGCGATACTTTAATATACAGAACTGGATTCCTAAGGACGTTGCCCTTCTCTCTGACAGGCATTCATTATTCTATTATAATCATTATTTATCATAATCATTACTAATTCTATCATAATCATTACTAATTCTGAACTCCCACCAATGATTTGTACATGACAGATAATAACATCTCTTAAGTCTTACACAATACAATTGAGTTGTCGTTTCAATTATACTCTGTGCAATCGTTGCATCTATAGACAAAGAAAGCTGCGTATGCGCACTTAGCACGCGTGGGCGTAGCTGGAGCATAAGTCAAGGGCGAACGTACCTTCTATTGAGAGGTAACGCTAGTACCACCATTGTAATAATTCAGTTGGATCAATTTACCAAGTAATATTGAACTGATGTAAAATATTAAGATCGTGAATTCCCGTGTAATACTTGACCATTAAAATGGCCTATTGTACAAGCCAATTTCTATCCGCGTGAAGCTGTAAAGGCCGTTAGGGCCTACAGCAAAATGTCCATCAGAAACAAACAAGCCAATTTCCTTTCATGTAAGTTTAGTGTAAGTGATAGATCCGAGTGATATAAAAAATAATAAAATGCTTCAAAATGTTTGGCAAGGTGAGAAGATACTAAAAGGCAGTATGATGTTGTATATTTCAAAATTGACATCTTATATTTTTCTTCTTTATGTTTCTTTTATGTTTGTGGCCATTCTAACTTCTAGTAACCAGTTTCCACATTAAACTAAAACTAAAAACTAGGTTAAAAATAGCATAAAACACTATGCTCATTAACATTTAATTTAATACTTTTAACTTGTAAAACTAATTATTACCTTAAATATGTATACGATTGGTAATGATTGATATTACGTTGAGATGATTTCCTTCAACGAAACAAAAGATAATTAATTTCTATATCGCACTTAACTTTGAAACTTACTGATTTTGGATTCAACCGCACGACCTCCTGTTCGGGGGACCAACGTTTAAACTATACTTTATCTGCTTTGTTTCAGTTTAATCTACTGACTACATATTAATTACACCCTCCCTGACATTTCCTTCAGTTCACAAATTCTTTTAGTCATTCACCCAAAGGTTACCTGGAAGAAATCGCTATTTAGCGATAAGATCGCCTTATATACACAGACTAGTCATTTTGCTTTACGTGTATTATCGTGTATAATTTCTATGCTGTACAATAAAGTGTAATAAATAATCAAATAAAAATAATTAAGATTTAAATTTCGGTTCAAATCTAATAGGTAGGTACATAAAAAACACAGTTACCCACATAACTATCTATTTGTATATAAATCCCATTCATCTATGAGAATCTAGGTCGACACTGTTTTGTAGTAAGCAACCGGAAAATTATTTCCTTTTTGTAACGGTTTTAATATTACGATTTAGCGAGCTGAGCTGTAAATGTAATGCCCCTCTAAATTAACCCAGAAATGCGACACAGTTTAGTAATTTGTACAAAGTTTTTCAAATTTAGAACAAACAGTGTAATTACCGTTATGGTATTTTTTTTTTACTTTATGTAAGTTAGTTCTTAATTGCAATTCTAGGCGACGGTGATTGGATAGGTATGCCGATGTGTTAAAGCACTTTCATTTGGCAAGAATATTTCACAGTTTTCTTGAAAATTACTACATAAACTGAGGTTAAGTTATTTTAGTAGCCTACGAGTTATAAATGAAAAGTCGAATCTATCCGCCAGTTTGAAAGGAAAATTAACTATAAAGGAATGGATACCCTAAACTTTAATGTAATGTATACCCCACATGACTCGTGTTGTGGTGATATTTTTTTATTTATATATTCGGTACATATAAGGTACGAAACCTTGTGAGAAAAAGGACCGCACTGAAAAGCAGTAGACGTGGGTCGTGAGTGTCCAAGATTCTGATAATGTATATAGAATTCGCAACTAAAGATTTTTGTACTGTAATTAAGCAAAGGAATAAATACTTTCTTTCTTACTTAAACCTAGAACCTAGGTATATAATTACAAAGAATTACTTAATGCCTACAGAACTACTAACTATCCTACCAACTACTAACTGTTCTATCCAACTACTAACTATCTTATCCAACTACTAACTATCCTATCCGACTACTAAATATCCTACCCAACTACTAACTATCCTACCGAAAGCGAACTATAAATGCCTAGAGACATAATGGGTAGGATGTGGCAATTCATACACATTCTCCATACTGAATCCTGTAAATTATTAAGAGGCAAGCTATCCTACACCTATGCTTCAAGGTCACCAATAATAACAGTTAAGCATGCAAAATGAATTTCCTTATGATTGCATTAATATATTAAAATTACTGACGACCTTGTATTGTGTGCCTTGGCCAAGATTTTGCGGTTGAAATAAAATAAAATAAAAATCATCTTCGCGCCACAATACAGTACGGTGAAATTCGGTCACATCTTTTAAAAATATTGTTTGTGTGACTATCTTTCACAATTTCTGAACAAAGCGCTTCGCTGTCAGTTTTAGTTAGTGTCAAATGTGTCAGCGGTCAAAAACCTTTACGAAACAAAAGGATTTACTTAAAATGTATTGTAGGTTAGGCTAACAATAAGTCGACAAAATATTGTTGTATGCTTGGAGTTGGGAACGACCTATTTGCGAGCGACACTTTACATACGTATCATAACCCGTAACTGTCACACTGCTGGGCACAGGTCCTCTTTCAAATTAAGTAAGCAATGGTTAAAGCCCTACTTAACTTATAGAGGACTTTTGAGGAGGACTTTTTAGAGAGGACTAAACCCACTCAATAGAAGAAAAAATTGGGAGTTGACAATGATAATGATGACGATGAAGACATACATTAAATATCTTATCTCCCTCTGTTAATTACTTGAAACGCTCTACGTATCTGTACGTATCTGTTAAGCTTAACGTTTAGCTGGTGGAGAATGCATTACGGATTAACTCACAACAGTTCAAAACTTAATATTTTATATTGAAGCCGACAAACTAATAAGTAATATACGATTTTAAACTTTCATCAGGTATGGTAACTGTAACCGGGTATTTACGATTTTTGTATTGTATACCAGATACTAGCTGTGCCAGCAGCTTCGCCCGCGTGGAAAGCTGCCAGCAGGCTAAATTTTTGAATACTGTATTATAATAATATTTCAGTCAATTGACATAAAATCATAATGCACCATTGCCTATAACCTTCTCAAAGTATTGCACTATCTTTTAGTATAAACCGTACAAAATCCGTTCAGTAGATTTTGAGAAAAAGGTGCACATATATGGAGAGGACTTTGTTTTATAATAAGTGTAGATAGAAATATCCTGTATAAATACACAAATCGTAAGTACCAGTTACAGTTAAAACTTTAAGTAACTAACTAGTAGTTCAGTACAACTGAGTAATATCCTGCCTTTATCAGAGTTGACCTAAAACGGTACGCAAGCTGCATACTACCAAAGTGTAACTGTATTTTGCAATTGTTGACTAGATGCCTACATTTAGCGGTCGTCAAATGTCGGCAACACTTGATAAATGGTCTGACCATCATGAAACGCGGGATGAATTATGCAAACATTTTGCAAACAAAGTTTTACTAATTCTTTCATTTGTTGAAATTATATTTATTATCGTTAACTTCTAGGCTCGCTGTGAGCTAAACCGTAATTTCTCATATCTAAAATTACGCGAATATGACAAGTGATTAATGAGTTTTGGTTATTACAAATAAATTCATGCAGTACAACTATTATTAAGCTCAGCAGTCTATAGAGGCCTCTGGACATCCAATCTTCAGTAATGTAACTTTAGTATATTATACCTCAATGTATAATTAAAAGCTTACAAAAGTCAGAGTAACTCCGCATAAATCAGAGCTGGGGCTCTGAGGTGAGCCTTTAAGTTATACGCCATACATTCTTTCCGGAGGAAGAAATCTTCGAAATAATCCAGCACGATGACCAAGTAACATTTGCAGAGGTACGATTGCTATTTATAAACGTAAGAAATAGGTTTCGTGTAAACGCGTGGGAGCGGACAACTGGTTAGAGATAAAGTTGGTGGATTGAAAGTTTAAATAAAGACAAATAATCATGATTTTAGCTGTATATGTGTAGACAGCAAGGCTATGCACCTGCAGTGACATTTCAACTTAATTGAAACCTTCAAGTCTAAGCAGTTAAGGATTACGTAAACTCAGCAAAACCTTTAGCATACCTACGTGTACTACGCGACAAAACTTGATTGTAGTCGCCATAGACAAAATATAAGCGGCTATGTTTATGAAACAAATTTTGTTAAATTCTAATGCTGACAGAAAAATTGCAGTCGCCATATCAATCTTGCGAAACGTCACTGACACTGGATGACATCTTAAATAGTGATTAACATAAGCGTTAAATTACAAAGAACTATGTGTAAAACGAAACGTCTTGCCGTCAACATTGAGCGAATCCATGTTATACTCTGAGCTGTGTTTTTGTTGCCACAGTGTTCTACTTTGTTTGGATTACACACATGATGCCGAAAATCCACATTTCACCCGAAGCCGAAGCGAAGCCGGGCTTTCTTCTCGTTAAATAGATATTTTTATACTGACGATTGTATACTACTTTTCCTTTTAACTTTAGTGTGTTAAACTATGGCCTTAAACCGTCTTAATCTAAGCTAAGGAGCGGGTCAATTGTGGGTTGTGATGATGATGAATGAAGCAAAAATAATACTTAAAATTTAAACTGAGAAAGGCATGAGGCAAAGTAGTAAAACAAAGCGACAATGCAATACTCTAAAACTGAATAAAGTAATGATGTTACAGATAATTTTCGCGGTTATTGCAATATTCGCCATTTAAAAATTGCGGCACAGCGTGCGGTCATTGCCCCTCTGCGGTGGCGTTCGAGCTGCGTTCAGAATTAGGTCTGTGCACAAATAAAGTCATTCCGAAAACACAAAAAATAAACTATTTTGCTATACCAGATTGATTCTGAATATAAGTTGTTTTTTTTATGCAATATATTTCAGTTTTATTCACTTTCGATTCGCTTGAATAAAATGGTTTTCTTTAAATAATAATGTTCGGAAGCAAAAAAGTGGTCAATCTCTCTTCAATGAAATGATAAATAAATATCTATAATAAAATACACTCGCTGTGCTCGCGGCCTTACCCGCGTGGAAATCAATGCGTCGCAAAGTATTTCCCCCGTAAATACGAATCCCGCGGGATTTCTAAAAAGTAGCCTAAGTTACTCCTTTTTTTTTACATCAGCTATCTTCCAGTGAAAGTAAAAGGGTCCAGCCATTCCAGAGATTACCCGGAACAAACATACAGATAGACAAACATTTTAAAAACTGTTGTTTAGGTATATTATGTACTGTGTAATATACCTACATATGCATAAATTTAGTAAAAAAACAGATATTTTAATTTTACAAACAGACACTCTAATTTTATTTAGTAGTATAGAAATATAGATATAGATATCTTGCGTACAGCGTGAAATTTGTCATAGTTAATTTAAATGAAGAAGGAATGCACAAAATTCAAAATTAAGATAATATGTGTCCATGCTGTTATTGTTAATCTGATATTACTGTGTATGTAGAAACACGTGTGCAAACAAACATATTTATTTAATTCCCAAACACATATTTTGAGTTACGCCAGTTTAATTATTCTAGCGATATCTTACTTTACAAATGTTACTGTTGTTAGCATAAAGTTAAAAAAATGCAAGTTGAAAAACATTTTTTTAACAGTTGAACAAAATAAAATATTTGTTATAGTTTTTTTCATTTCTTTTTTTTATTTTTTTTACGTATCTTGTTGCAGTATCGTGATTAATGGTAAATAACTGTTTCTTTCTTTCTTTCAAAGGGAAAATTAGGAATTAAAAAATATATTGTATACAAATACGGTTAAATCTCAAACATTTAGAGACCACTAGTAGTAGGTAGTACTAGTATTAGTACTACCTATTATTAGTATTAGTACCTAATATTTTAATTAGTACCTAAATATAGTAGTAATATTTTAATAAGTAGGTACTTATCTATAGTTGTATACACTGACATTGCAGTGTTCTACTTTTCTCGGTCAATGAGCGAGTGGAAATCTCCGTACTCCTTACGAGTGTAGTATTTAGTATGTAGCCGCGGCCGAGCTAGAATGTTAATACTCAACATTGGTGTCAGAAACACTTCATTACCGGGTAACCGTTTATAAAACTAAACAGGCTTACTGTAGTTACATCGCTATGTACGGCTTAATTCATTAAGTAATTTCGCAACGATAGCTAGTATGTACGTAGATTAAATTATCATTTTTAAATAGTTGCCAGATGTATTTCTAATTTATGTTGTTAAGAACTGAATAACATTAATACTTAATGAATATAATAATACAAGAAAGAGAGCGTGTGATGTTGTGTCACAACGGGGTAAGTTAGATAATTAAATACTACCTGTATTCATTTAAACTCAGATTTTATTCACCACCAAGTCGTGTGCACTTTCCCGGCAAAACCAAACTACTACCAACGCCATCTAGCGGATAAATACTGTGGCGCCCACAGAGTAAACACTGATATAAAATATCCCATCTATCCATTTGTGTTTAGAGGTCCACTGTTTCCCTGTTTAGCTTCATACTAGCTGTACGCCATTTAGCAAATATTGCATCCCTCCCTCTAATTTTACATCCGGATTCCCTGCGGATGCCATTGACAAATTAACGGATGACATTACAAACGGATTTATCTCTCACATGACTCGGGTCCCCTCGCTTATCAATCAGGATCGATAAACAAATGAATAGTAACCCAAAAAATACATCACTCTAGAAAGGAATAGTTAATAGAATCTTAAAATATCATGGGAAATATTCACCGTAATTTTCAATCAATTGTTGACTTAGGAGAACGATTGAATAATTATTGTATGGCAGTGTAATTGATTCGCGGAATGTTATTCACATGATTGTGATTTGAATGTGACTTGGAAAAACAGCCTGCAACAGGCTAAGAAGATACTTCCTGATTAACAGACAGTTCGTATGAAAAGGAATTGTGTTCCTATTTATGAAGTATCTGCCAGGCGTACATTATCACAATACATAATTTCCTCATTCGAGTCTCCACATTATGGCTGAGATCTTTTAAGCGTCTTTTAACTTACCTCAAACTAAAGATGAAGTCAAGACACTTTTCGTATTTATAAACTAACAAGCTGTGCCCGCGGCTTTGCCCGCGTGGAAAGCTCCCAGCAGGTGAGATTTTTTAACATTAATCGTCATATATCAGTCAATTGACGTAAATTCGTAATGCACTATTCCCTTTAACCTTCTCAAAATATTGCATTATCTTTTAGTAAAAACCGTACAAAATCTGTAGATTTTGAGAAAAAGGGAATACATGAGGGG
>DWPQ01002135.1:0-11057 GCA_018251795.1 Perichares adela | reverse complement strand
CGTGCGAATGTCGCGCTCCCCATTGTCGCACCGTGCACGAGATAACCGCCTCTATCGCCACACCCTACCCGCCACAATCGCATGGAGATGTATAATTTCTTCAGCGGCATCATCAGCTACTTTCCCAATGGAAAAGAAGATCTGGTTTCTACTTTTCTTGTGATAATATTTTCGTTTGTTGTATTGGCGGTTCGTGTTCTGATTACGAGCGGTAGTTGTCGTCCTCTCGGTCACAAACGTTTGTCGCCGGGACATAAAGAGGCAATTAATTCAATTGACTATTTATATTTCAGTAGATTCTCATCGTAAATTTGATGTGCGGTGGATGGAAATAGCAATTGTATTGTATCGTGCGCTTGTGAGTTTAATTTTAAAAACGAAAAGATTTTAATGAAAAATATTTGCCTATTGAGCGTGACGCCGCTGTAAAGTCAACAAGTTAGACCTTTATTAAAATTATAACATGTGGTTAGGTTGATATTTCAAGATATAATATCACAATGTCTCGGAAATTGAATAGAACTTCGCCATAGCCTGTTGAGATAAATTAAGATCCTGTATTAGAGTTTTATTTGCATGAAATTTGGACAAAATCTATTCGAACATAGAAAACATGACGACAAATATGTAGTAGAAGGTTTTAAACTGTACGCTTCACTGTCATCGCATCTTGTAAGTTTAATAACCCCATCGACCAAAGAATATTGAATTTAAAATACAAAATAACTACGACTATATAATAGAATGATTCGACGTTGACCACTTATGTACAATCGTCAGAATACTGCGCGTGCTGCAGAGGTTCAATGATGTTCCCATTATGAACATGTAATGATCTTACCAATCTTTCTACACCTAAGTAATATTTTCTGATAACATAAGAGAAGAGAGAAGGAAGCAATGGTCAATTCTCGTGCATTTTATTGAATACAAACGGCTCGCTATGTGTCTAAGATCCTTATTTGGATAAGGATTAATACTGTATTGCTTAAAATAGCTTCGTAAATAATCCATTATTTCCAGCAAAAAGTAAAGGATAAAAATCCATACTGTAGTAAATTATTTTCATTTATCTCGTAGCGTCTAACCATCGTTTGCAATGTAAGCGCAAAAAAATGCGCTTATTTACGACACCACATTACAAATCACAAAAATGATCAGTGTTTCTCTACTATATTATGCATGTGTTATACATAAAGACTTTCCCCATGAATCACTCTATCAAATTATAAGAAACCGCATCGAATTGCGTTGCGTAGTTTTAAAGATTTAAGCAAACATACTTTTGTACTATGTAGTGATATTTTGAAGTACCTATTTAAAAACTACATTTCTATATTTGTTTAGTAATACGATGAGATGAAAAATTTTCGAAATATTCCCAGTTAATTTTGAATGAAACCTGTTTTTTGTTTTATATTAATAATAGTGGGGAGAATAATGGAGATAAATGAGAGAATGGAAGAATGGATGGAGAGAATGGAATGGAGAATAATGGACATTTAATTTTTAATATGAGAGCCTCAGGTACACAGCCGTCGCTGCAACAGCGGTGACACCTGTAAATGCGACTACTGTACTAATCATATTTTTTTGTTATTTCTTCATCAATATCTTTCTCTGCAAGAGTAACACACATATAACATTGAACATACAATTCAGCGTCACCGTCACCCAAGCGTGATAGTACAGTTTCGTTGAGTGCTCACAAAACTGCGATCCGTAAATAGTTTTCACTACAAAAACATGTTTTGTCTTAACTACTAGATAACGCTCATTGAAGATCCGCTTTAATTTAGTAATCGATAAATAACGCCTATCGGGATTACACTGGTATCTAATAATTGTTTGGTAATCGGGTCTAGCGCCGCTATCGTGCGTTGCCCCTGGAGCGATAGCTACTGTCCGTGACCTTCATGTTGAACCCATTTCACTTTGTGTAACGTTACTAATTAATTGACATTCGGCCTACTATATCCCTTTTTTTCTGTTTACGAGGGGGAAATCTTCGTAAAGAAACCCGATGGGTTATCTGGGATTACCCCGGAAATCCCCCCCGGCATCCAACCAGCGCATATACAGAGAGGCTTTAGAATCTCAACTGAACACACCAGCGCCTCTCATGCGCAATGCTCTACAGCCCAACTCAGGAGCTGGAAAGCTCCTTTAATCCCTAATGAGATACGGGATATACCAGGACGATCATTTGTCATGTGTTCGTTTCCGAGCGGGATCGGCCATCTCTCGATCCCTCTGAGCGGTCTCCTTCTTAACCATTACGATTTCGCAGAAAGATACCACAACATTCCATGAGGCCTCCGCCAGCGTAGCCGTGTGACCAGGACGCACCGCTAGGGGTCCCATGCAGGACACCTACCGGATCCCCTAGACAAAAATCTTAGAGCTAATAGTTGACGCTCACGCCATAATAAAAATGTACGGTAATGATAGTCCCTGCGGAAAGGAATTTTTGTGTAGGGGCTCAGCTCTGTCTTATGAGTTGTCGATCACCGCGTTTGTTTCCAATCCGGGACATTTACTTGACATATGAAATGCTCTTGGAATTTTATTTGTTATGTAATTTAAACTGTTTCGAATGGGGGCACCGTTAAGCGTTTTTCTGCAGAAAGCTAAAGTTACTTGACAATAGTGTTACATGGTGTTATGTTGCATAATTATCTATTAGGTACATGGTCAATTAACATATTTTTTAAGGATTAATATTGAAATAAAAACCAGAGTTTACGATAAGCAAGCCGGTGTATAAAACCAATGTATGAGGATAATTATAGTAAATATTACACAATGACCAAAATACAAACTAAAACAACAGCGGGACAACCTTATGCAGGCGGTTTCTTTCAAACAATAAGCTATACACGTTTTACGTCGCTTTTGAGTTCACAGTTCATGTCCGACAAGTAGACGCCAGGTATTGGAAATAACTCACTGCAGAGTACCTAGCGGTGCCTTGATAATTTAAACAACCAGGGGTAAGACGCTCCATTTGACGTTGTCGCTACGAGCTGACATGTAACGATATAAAAAGTAGCAGCTACAATCGTCAACCGATACGACGAACCAAGTCAACCAGTTCAAACCAGTTCCTTCATCGTCATTTATTCTTTGTTAAACGGCGTACATTTGATTGCAGGTGATCGAACGTTACCAGACCGAGAACGGTTCGGGAGGTCGCAGCAGCGGCATCCACTCCGCCAGCGCCAGCCCTTCGCCCTCCGAGCGTTCCTCTCCCCGCTCGCTTCCCTCGAGGAGCGCTCGGGACATCACTCCTCCAGTAAGTACATATTGTTGGACGACCTTTTAGAGATGAACGAAATTACACAACTGTACACATCCTACAAAGTTGCTAAAAATCCTCTCGAACAACAAATTAAACATTATTATTTATATAATTTTTCATGTAATATTTCAGCTCCGTGAAGAAGTCGATGTCTCTGACTGGGAGGAAGGCGAGGCCACTGACGATGCTCTGGAGCTGCCACGAAGAGTTCCCTTTCCAGAATTTGGAGGAGACATCGTGCACCACACAGGTGAGGAAGATACACGTCCAAAAAGTGTTTATTTACCACTCATACAACAAATAAAAAGTCAAAAGTTGGATGACTTACACAACAACAAATACAAATTATAAAATATTTTTATTGCGTAAAATTGTCGTTTAAATTAGTAACTAAAAAGTTTATAACTACTATTACAGACAATGAAGATCGCGACTTCGACGAAGTATCAAGCAGTGATATACAAGCGGCCGACGGTTCTTGGGAAGAGAACTGGCTCTTCCAGAAAAAGAAAATCAAAACTATCCAGTCTGTCCCAGTTCCCATGTTAGTTCCCAACTCCAATACTGACTACAGAGCTCTCATCGGAGACAGAGATGCTGAAGATACAACAGATCTATCAGATAACGCTAGCGACGCCGAAGAGCAGGCCAGTGAATTTAAAAGCGATATCAAACTAGTTCTAGATTCAAAACATGAGATAGGTGGAAAACACAAAGTCGACGATGCGTTGGATTTCGAACCGGACAGTCTTATGAGTATAGATGGATGCGACAACTTTGAATTACACAATGAATGCAAGGAAAACGTAGACACAGTGGATGCTGTTAATATTAAATTTATCGACAACGTTAATGTAGCGAACGACAACGCTGGTAGCAATTTAAGCAATGATTCGGAAAATAAAACTGAGGCCGTATTAATACTTGGGGTAGATAGTGGCCCGATATCGAAAGCAGAATTTAATGTACACAAAGAAATACACAGAACCCTGCTCAATGGAAATGCTAAGGAATATACTGGAAATCATAATGATACCACAGACGCTACAGATACTTCTATCATGGAAGAGCAAAGCTATACGTTTAACAAAGGTAACATTTTTATTGAAAACATTAATTTAAACTTGTTATTTTAAATTAGTCTTTTTCATTAGCAGCTTTTGTATAAAATTAATGTTTTCTTTGGGATATTTTAGAAAGAAATAATACACTTAGTCGTCATGAACGTGAGGGTGAATACGAGGAAACAGTATCTGTACCAGTACAGCGATACGCGGACAGTTTACGCAGAAAACATTTTGAAGATGAAACACAGCAGTATGTATTATTAATATTATATATACATGGCTTTGGTAATAAGCAAAATATTATTTATCACTCAATCTTTTGATAATTTTATTTCAGGAAGTCAACTCCTGGTATAGAAAAAGAAGAAGATTTAATACCAGGTAGCTGCAACAACTTTCTAACCGAACTCCTAAAGTAAGGGTACTTTAAATAATACTTAAATTTAACTAAGTAACATTTATTGCAGGATCAATAGCATACAGAGAACGCAAGAAATGGCTAAATTACGTTGATATGCCGAACAATCCTTACTCACCAGAAGCGATTAAAAAGCGATTATCAGCTAAGAGTACATCATCGTTGTTTGACACGTTGACTACAAAAAATAAAAACCTTGACGATGGTAAAATAGATCTACCAGACGACATTACAAATGAAAATGTAAACGTTAATGGACATTCAAACATAGCGGTCGAAACAAAGATAGGACATGTTAAACCAACACTAAGTGTGAGCACTGGCAATATTAACATGAACGGAAGACGATCACTCAGTCCAAGTCCTAATGTCGTAAAGGGTGATTTGGACGATCAAGCTCCACAATACCAACGGTAAGGATTTGCATGATAACAAGTACCTATATGTTAAAATGTTGAACACGATATAATATGAAATCTAACAACTGTTTACTTTATCTGTTTTAGTTATGGTAGAGATTATTACATTAAAGAGGCCAAGACGTCTGCCGGCGGCCGCAACAAAAGCAGTTTCAGTGAATGTGGCTCCATGACAAGCTCCATGAACAAATCTACCAGTTTAGACAATTTTGAAACTGAGTTCGCTTCGCCCGTAAGTGCCAGCAGCTCGTTCAGCGATCTCGAGGCCTCCTCCCTTCATCAGAACCTTGTCCGCGCCGTTCTAAGCCCTAGAAACGCGAGCCCCAATTTTGCAATAAATCCCATTTTTGAAAATTCAGATAAACTATGCGATAACGCTAACGAAGTTGCGACAAGTAAACGCAACATCAGCAAAAACGCAAACGTAAGACATCAAAATAAACCTGTGTGCAATGGAGGTGACGGTTATGTGGAAAACGAGGATATAGTTAGACTTAAAATACCGAGAACACCCGAAATAACTGAAGATCTGTTTGAATCGTATACAGATGTTAGGCGCAGTAACACCTTACGGAGCGAAGACCTGTGCATACGTGCCAAGCGCCGCCCAGGTCTCAATTTTGCTTTTGGTGGAAGCCTAAGGTTAAACAAAGGCTTACATAAAGATTTGTGGTGAAAGAAAATTAATTAGTCCCAATAATGTCTAATACACCTCCAATCTCAAAGCACTAGTACTGACAACGTAGATAGTCCGAACTGGTTAACTCCGTCCGCTATGTACAATACTTGCATTAGACCAAGTCGATCATCATGATTTAGGGTTAACTATACATTATCTAGTAGTATAAATCACAACCATATTCATTCATGAACGGATACGGTGAAACAATAGCTGAACAGCTGTACTCCAAAATATCTTCGTTTTGACACAAAGTAACATTGCCTGTTGAGTGTGATAGTTGGCATGTTTTGTTTATTAAAAACTTGGCTGAATAACAGCACTCTGCACTTTATATACGTTGGATTATGATTCTAGATACGCACTCATAGATTTGTGACCTTCTTAATAAACTTTTCAGTATTATTACAACAGTAATCCTCAAAGAAGTTAGTGGTGAGTGTCGTAAGATTTTGGTGAATGACACGTTAACTAACAAACCAAGCAGCTTGCTGACGGACTAACCGAGACCTAAACACATTAACAACCTCGCCGCCATCACTTTCCGAACAACAAGCTTACATATCGCTTCGTTTTAACAATCGGCATGCAACATTTTGTCTTTTATTTTTAACAACAAGTATCCTATTTATTGTTTTTTAATGGCACGCGGAATACCCCTTACATGTTTCTAAAAACCCTTTATGCCTGAAATTTTATCGTTTTTAATAACATATTTTTCTTACCATACACCTACTAATAATACATAATCCTAATATAAAACACATTTCAGGGACTGCTAATAAAGCAATTCAATGCGATTGCTGCAAATCAACACTATAAAAAATTTGCTGGAAATGAACAAATGCATAATTCCATAACTACGGTACCCCATAACAACAAAGATGAGGTTTTAATAGAATACGAGGACGTGGATGAAAAAACATTATTTGCAGCGAAACCAATCTACTTAGACGAAGATACTGATAAGAAGTTCGAAGAAATATTAGAGTCGGCATACAAAACGGACATTACCCCTCTTACGATATCGATAGATATACCACACGACGAACCTGACAAATCGCCGAACAGCGCCAGCGTCGAAAACTCTTACAGCTCGAGTAGTTTAGAAGATTCTATCAAAATATACAACGTACAGACCGGAGAAATCGTAAAATGCAAACCGGAAGATAAGGTATCTCCGAGATATGACGACGCGCCTGACACCAACGACAACATTGATATACCTGATAAGAACGTCCGAGAAGAAGCCATCGATAGGCTCAGTGCGAACGATGATGTAGCTGAAGAAACGTCCACAACGGCACTATTACGGGAACAAAGATTATCGCAGATCAATGAGATTGAAGAGATTCTACTACATCTCCCCAAAGTTAAGGAGTTGGCAAAAAAATTTGCTAGCATGGAAAATCTTAGTGAACCAGTCAAGGTTAGTGTCGTTAATTCAAGTTTGCTTTACAGATAACAATAGTTCACCCATGTTTCAACTTAAAGATCATAAGATAAAACAAGTAACAGAACACAACACAACAAAATTACTAAATATTAATGTCCACTACCTACTGACAAGACCGCATCATTATTTGTTTTAGCCGCTCCCTCAAACAAATGTTCGACGCCGGAGAAGCAAGGAGAATTTCTTGAGTCCCGATGGTAAAGCGGATTGGCCTACGAACAAAGTCGCATACATGCACAGTCTAACAGCAAGAAGCATCTCCAAAGAATTCCGAGAAGAGCTGAAACATTCAATGGCGACTCCGCTGACGGTCCCCGGAGGCTCAAAGGAGATCCCGGAAGGCGCTGAGGATGTATCAAAAGAATCTAGCAGACCGGGTAGCCCCGTCCCTGCACCTGGTACAATTAAGACCAAGCTGGCGTTCTTCGAAAGTTTAAAGTCTAAGTTTAGCACTAAATAATTGACGTTATGTGCGTCTCTTGTGGTCTCGGTGGCGATCATGCGTCTACACGTGTTCTATACCACAGCTATATCAATACATATTTTTATTTGGGCCGTAGGTATCTATTATTTCCTGTCTAAAACTCCATCTAAGTGGTACTCATGGTTGCTATAATGATCACAAAATTGTATGTAATGAGTCTGATTTTATTTTGAAAACTGTTCGCAATATTAATGAATCATTCGAGTTACGATTTTATCCTCGCACAGCGATAAGTTATCAAATTATCCGTTACTGTCATCAATCATGAATATTGTCGGGTTCAACTTCCATGTTTTATAATATGTTTAGGCCCTAGTGCGACTACAACTAGTTTACCATAATGTAAACTAGTGAGGTAGTTATAGATCGACCGTCTACAATATTTTACGAGTAATTAATCATTCCCTTAATTTAATTTATTTAACTAAATAAGTATCGGTTAAAATTGTCCTATACTACATATAATATGAAGTTTATCTTTTTTGATAAACTTAACGCCATTTGAAAAATATGAGCGTTGTGTTCCTGGGGCGCGGGTTTGACACAAATAAATAGGCGGGAAAAGGTTTTATGTAGTTCGTAAGTTCGCGGTCACACATTATCGTTTATTAGGTTATGGTGTAAATATATGGTGCCATTTGTAATCTGTACTTATTTTAGCTAAAGCCAAAGTTGTAAATAGCGTAAATAGTGGATAGATAGGTCCATGGGTAATATATCTTTGGTACATCTCTAGCGGTTGTGTCCATACATATAGTTGTATTTTTATGTTGTTAGGGGTCGGGGATGTTGAGTGGGGACGGCAGCGGCTGTTTGCAATCCAAAGTTTAAATTATGTATCAAATGTCAGTGACGTATTAGATAATTACGTCAGACACCAGTAGTGCTTTCATTCAACGGCGGGACAGTTTGCATGAAGCTCCTTTCTGACACTCAACGTCATCGATGCCAAATTTATTGTAAGAAGTGCAATATGTCTGCTATAATGTAATGTGATAACGAAATTAATATATCCCTAATACATAGGATTTTGTAGAATTGTATGAATGTATAGGTGATTCATACAAATGTTATCTGTGAATGAATAAATACAATTATTGTGTACTTGATGTAATTATTTTATTTACATTTAAATGCACCCTGATATATACATATACAAAACATACATTCAGGTAACTCAAACTATGCTTCAATTTTAAATTGGAGCTATGATTGTTGTCAGAGCACCCTAATTAAATTCTTCTTACCATCATTACATTATATTGTATTTCTATAATACACTTCTTAGTACATTTAGTAATACTTAAAATAGTAATTGAATATTAACTGCAATGTAAACAATGACATCAATAAAATATACCCAATGTCTTGTGATAAGGTATCTTCTCCATCTCAATGGAATGTTTCCGCCGGTAGCACCACAGGTAGTAGTCAATCAGGCTGGAGTTAGGTATCTCCACATTCCTCTCATCGCATTTTGCTCTTTCTTCAATACTTTTCTTAAGCAGTTCAACTGCATGAATTGAACACCCACGGATCTCTACTTCTTCTTCTGATCCACTTTCCAAAAGGACATCTGCGGAAATAAGAAAAGAAATTCACACATCTTAGATAGATTACTTTGATGTATGTAGGTTTTATCACAAACTTTTCCTTCAAAGAAAGCAAGGGACAATTAATTTTTAATATGTAGATAAGTAAAGTTTTTTATTCATATCAAATGCTGATAAACAAACTAAAGCAAATGAAACAAGTTAACATCTGATGGTCTGAGGTCACTGTCGCTCATGGAAGTCTGTGTCACTGAAGTCATCGACTTTGCATTGCAGCTAAGAAGTTAGGATGGGCTACTTTAGCTCCTCGAGCAACCAAAACTTGTTGAAACATATCCCAACTGTTTCTAGAATAATTTACTAATATAGTTAATTATACTGAATTTTAAAAAACTTTTCAGGTAAACCCAAAAGGCTTGCTTACCTTTCTTTAGTTTCTCCATTAAGTCATTTGTGTAACTCAGTGCCCCAAAGTACACTAACACTTGGGGCACTCTGTAGTCTGCAAACATTGTCATTTCTCCAATATCTGTAAACTCCCCCCATCCTTTCCCACCAAAAAAGTTCCATAAGTCTGCCACTAGGATCTGTGCTCTCTTGTAAAGAGAAACTTTCTGTCCCTTGTATAATGCTTCATCTTGGAAACACGGAAAATTAGCTACAATAATATTTAACAACTTCACTGCAGATTTGTTCGCTTCCTTTAAACATGTTTCAAATGTTCCATTGTATTTATCTAGCAGAACAGACCCAACTTCATGTAGTATGGACATTCTATGGTCCAAGTGTGGTATTTCAGCCTCTGTGTCTCCTCTCAATATTGTCATTAAGTCTTCTTTAGATATATTTGAGTAATATTCTGGATTTGTTATATCATATCCTTTCTGTAAGTTAACTAATGTTAATATAGAACTACCTTAGCTAGATAAACAAGTGGAGTTAACATTTCAAAAAAATATCAACACTGGATCACATAAGAAAACTTGAAGACACACATATACTTATAAAGTTCTGCTTTGTGTCTACTAAATAAAAGACTTAAAAAACAAATTTTGAATACCATGCTTTCTAATATATAATTAGTTAATTGCACTTGACACTCAAATTGGAAGTTTTGCAAAATACACCAATTAACAATACAAATAATTATCTTACTTTAATGGCTCTACAGAGAGCGGCCTCCAACGCATAGTATCCAGTATAACCATCAACATGCCATTGCTCAGCCTTCGTCTTGGACCAAAAACAAAAGTTCAACGCATCCACAACAAACACCCAGTCCACCGCTCTTGGATGCTCCCTACTTGGATGGATTGTATCTGCTCCTGTCTCTGGTATCTGCAGACCACTACCGGTGATTTGTGAGAACATCTGTAATGAACATTTACTACAAATTTGATCATTGTATGGAGTTTGTTGCATTGGCTATTATTATGGTCGCATACCTCGTCGCATAACTTTTCAATGCCCTCTTTGTGTATTATTACATACGTCGCGTTTTTTGCAATAAATTTGGCTGATTCTGCTGGTGATAAAACGGTATCTTCTTTGATCATGGTGACCTATACTAAATGTGCACTCCAAATATTACTGAAATATCCTTAGATGGTGATAAACGTTGGTGATTAAAACGTTGAATTGTTGGCGAATATATTCTCTGTGCGTGAGTTAGTGACTTAG
>DWPQ01002134.1:0-11058 GCA_018251795.1 Perichares adela | reverse complement strand
TTCTCCAGTTGGTGTATTTTCCCATTTTTCTAAGGTCTTCCTCTACACAATCGATCCATCGCTTCTTTGGCCTGCCTATTGGTCTTTTTTTTTTTTTAAACCAAATGATAAGAGTAATTCATGAAGCTGTCACTTAACACATCCGAAACTTTAATCTCTGATTCAAATGTGAATGAGAGAGGGTGTTAATAAAAACATAAGGGTATCAATTTGTACTTATAATAAACATGGCGACGTACGTAAATGTTTTCGAGGTTATTTGTTTACCCATACCTCAGTATCTTGCGTACTATGAAATATGTAGTAACAATGTCCCTGGAGCCACAATACGAGTGGCGATTCAACGCGTCAAATACCCTTTTGTACAAGTGTATGTTAAACTGCGTCCGCACACATGGTTACAATATTATTGTGATCGTGTGGTACTTGAAATTCAACCATTATATCATTAAAAAATAGTTTATTATTAGTTACTTTATTACTAATTCGATTTTATACTCCTTCTACACAATAAAATCACTGAAAATACGCGCGAAACTTTCTGATAACCGTCATTGTCATTTGCATAATTAACGTATAAACAGTATACGTACATATATCGAGTATGAATGTCGATTTGTCTTTGTGCGTGTAATGTTTTATTGATTGATTTAATGTGCTTTGTAAACATTATTACTGACACATATTAGCGTTCTGCACTTCTCCTACACATAAACTATAAGTGTGCAAAATTTAATACTCCCCCGTCCGTGCAATTAATTACGCGCGACAAATTTTCGTAAAAAGGGATTGAAAGTTTTCGCTTCACGTATTTATATATAGATAATGAGTAGTTGGTCGTCGGTAGTCAGACGGCTAAACACTTGGGTAGGCTATATATAGCACAATCCGTGTCTGTCAGATAGCAGATGGACATCTACTGCAATCAGCTAATGGCGGCTCGTGGCCCGTACTATGGACATACTGTGGAGAGGCGGCACTTGGGAGCTTTTGTATGACGACTGTTACAAACAAGTTAGGGTTTTGATAGTTTCATGATGTACTGATCAGATATAATCATGTTGTAAGAACTGTTCAATTAGTTTTTGGCCATTTTATCGTTACTAGTACTGTGAGCCTACTAAATTACAACATCGTCAATATTTATATAGTAGGTATGTCGATCTCGAAATGAAATTAGTAATAGAAAAGTATTTGAAGTAAAAATTTTGGCGACATGACACGTCATAATCTCTGGATATAGAAGGGGATGAAGTGGTGGCTGTCATATTGTCGTTAAGGTTATAATTTAGACAATGCAATACATTTTAACAATTTCTAAATTTATTTTCCACTTGGGTCGCGTACATTAGGGACGGGACCGAGATTCGAGGTCGGATGTATAATAAAACTTAATTTTTATAATGATTAGTTGCTCAATGTGCCAACTTCCCACTCGGCTATTTATCCGTTCATCATATTTATGGTCTCATTGCGGGTCGCGGGTCGCGGGTGATGTCACACGATTTCGCCGTTCAGTTTTATTGTCCTTGGCGCGTTAATGCCAAATTGTTCAATATACCGTTATTTGACATTGTCCAGTGGGCGGAGTGCGGAGTGCGGACCGTCCACCTAACGAATTGAATGCGATACTCGTGTACACTATTACAACACACGTTTGACATACTCACACTGTTGTTTTTCAGCACCTTACGGAACCACCTCGTTTCTACGTATGGCGTAGTGAGTTCTGTATGTAAAAATAGCATGGACCGGTGTATTTGTGTCTGAGTTATTTCCGTTCGATCGCAACGTTTAAAATTGTGTGTTGCTGTTATATTGTGTTCGATGATAAACAAGTGTGATGGAAATCACAATTTCATATAATGGGTCGGGTCGGCTCGTTAACTCGATTGGCTGATTCACTGGACAAGTGCACTTCTTCATGATCGGCGATGTCTTGGCGACTCCTCCGGTGTTGCTCATGTACATAGGTGACCGCTTACCATCGGGTGGCCCGCTTTTTCGTTAGTCCTTAAAACTTAAAAAGATAAGTCGAGACAACCGTGGACGTTCAACTCGACGGGTGGGTGACTGAGATTAGTAGCGCCGGTACTGACGTTCAAACCGAATCAAGTTTGCCAACACGGCAGAATAATACCGGTGATCTCATGTGTACGCCCACTTAACTTATTGTAAAGGAATCAAAGGCTTTCTTAAAGCTAAAAGCTTTCTCTGTCAGTGAACCTTAGTCAGACAGCCGTAGGATGAACATAAATAAAAAGAAAGTGGCACGTACAATGTTTACATATATTACAGAGTCAGAGAGGGACACTCTCCGAAGAATGGTCCCGTCGGCCAACAGTATAACACTGGAACTGAGTCCTGCCAGAGCAGATGTCTGGTTGTTCTCGTGTCTGGGTGGTTGTGATGCTTTATAAGTGTAGTAGCGGTACTCCAAGGGCGAGGGTGTACGCGGTTATTTATTGTTGATGCGTTTGCGGACTCTATATAATTTTAAATGTAAGATGGTCTGGTGATTTTTGTATCGTGAGCACACGTTCCATTTAAAATGAGATAGTGAGACAAACACTTTACTACCGGTTTACTTACAAGCAATATTTCAATTAATTGTAACACATAATTGTACAACTGTGGATTCAGGTCTCGTATTACGTTAAATGAGTTTAAGACCATAATCCACCACGCTGGCCAAGCGAAGACTAAACGCACATACAACTTCAAGCACACTAACGAGAACATGCTGGTATACTTATTTTATCGTGCTCCAATAAAGTGAAAATTAATTTCTTGTAATTTGACACATAAAAAGTGTAATAAAAAAAAAGTAAACGCGGCTTAGAATTCGACGCTGGACCCCCCGACAGGGATCGACCATCGAACCACTATACTAGACTATCACTGTGTGTTAGCAATTAATTGTTACGCATCGAAAAATGTATCTTAAAAATTAATTTAGATGATAAATTGTTCTCGATTGCGCATAATAAAAATATCATATTTAATTTTAAGCTAATAAATTAAATCCGATGATATGAGTACTTGCCGAACGAGTCACATTTGGACGAAGCCGGGCCGCGTTCCAAGCGATATACTATAAAACAATTATATTATCGATTTCAAGTGGCGAGATATGTTCAACTAACCATTGGCATTCCGCATTAAGTAGGAGCATGCAGTTGAAGGCACACCCCGAATGTTTCAATGTATATTACGTTTAGCAGTTTAGTCGTCGGCTGATATTACTCAGCGTTGCTTTTTACGCTGCCCGCGTCGAGGAGTCTAGGTCTCACATTTTCAGTCACTCGATCCGAACGAACATAGACTGTTCTGTGGGTTCCTCCGCAGTTTACAATACGTTTGGATACGGTTTAAATGTTGCGTAACGTTCGGGTCGTCTACGTGGAGCGCTCCGTCGAGAGGACGTGGTACGACTGTCGACTTTCAGGTGATTTTTTTGTTCGATTGTCGCACCGGGTTTTTGTGATTCGCGGCCGTGCTTTGTGATTCAGTGGTTCTTGTAACAGTTCACCGTGACCGTGACCGTGACTCCGTCATCAGCGGTAGTGCCGTCCCGTGGTGGAGCGCACGTCTCTTGTACGCATGCGGCACTTTACAGATTTTGGCAGGCGCCGTCGGTAACTAAAGGACTAGCAGGTCTGCCGTTTGATCGTTACCGTTATCTAGACAACAATCTAACTTTTATTGGGTAATTATAGTTTCATACTGCGGTGAGGTTGCCGAAATCTGGACCGATGTTTCGTTACGAATAACAACCGATTTCAACTAAACGTTTCACTTAGACTTGCATTAACGATGATGGAATGATTTGAATTTACCTTATAAACAGTTATTATTTTGATCATAATTAATTGATTCACTTCATTATTATAAAAAATATTAATATTGAAATCAGTTTAAAGGTTTGTTTATTAATAAAATTATTGCATGTCAGTGAAGAATATTATGTTTAGAATTCATTTTCCAAACTAAATATCGTATTTATTGATACATACAGAAACCAAATTGAGTTCTTTATGGGTTATGGGTCAATCATACCCTATGGTCATCCTTGCTTTACTCTGTAGACCGTTAACGATCGTCGATAGACTATGAAATTGCAAATAGTTAGTGTATATTTTTTGTGTTTGTTTCGCGTATTCCAAGTCCACTTTAAGATTCACTTCTGGACATAGGCTTCCGCTAACTTGCGCCACTCTATCCGGTCCTGTGCATTCAGAATCCAGCGGATACCCGCCGTCTTCTTCGGGACATCAGTCCATTATTCCAAGTAGCATCAGCTACAGTATTCCAAGTAGTGCTGACCAAAAATATAAAACGTTCTGCTTGGGATTTGCATGCAGTCAGGTGTAAAACTTAGTTTAAAAGTGTGCATGAGTCATGCTGAGCATTTTGAATAAAGGTCAAGTTATGGACGTGACCTAGAGCGTAAACCGCCGGTCAGGAGCGACGGTCACTCGATACACGCAGCGGTCGACACGTCGGGAGTCCTCTACACACTGTTCTGTTAACAATAGTACTATAAGCATCGACTTGTGCAGGTTCCCAGAAACCTTCCAGCAACATCCAGGTCGCTGGACGTGCATGTGTTGTTAACAATGTGTAATTCACACTTGTGTAGCAGGATTTGTCAGTTAGGGTCTAGATAAAAGGAATTCCTCACAAACTTTAAAACATATTGCGATTCAAAGGAATTTCGTCTTTACGTGCAATTTTGTAACTCTTTACATGTCCAACAGAGGAATCTAAGAATGCGGCGCGCATCTTCACCGAGCAGTCGTCGAACCTGCTGGAGCGGCTGGAGGTGCTGGAGCGACAGCTGCACGAGCGCATCGCGAGCCCAATCCCGCGGGACCTGGACTCACTGGAGCACCTCGTGCTGCAGCACAAGGACTGGGAGAACGCCGTGCACGCGCTCTCCGACCACGTGGACGAGGTGCAGGCCACCTTCAGGGGTGAGTTGTCTCTGTACATTCACATTTATACATACAAACAAGTCTACCTAACTTGTAAAGGTAGATTTTCCAGTCGTCCAATAAGATTTATTCGCCAGATGTTAACTCTACCAAAAATTTAAAATGGAAATCTATATTGTAAAGAACGTTAAGGAATTACAATCTGTATTTTGTCACATATGTTCTATCTGTATTAAATTATCTATGTTAAATGCTGTTCGTTAGTCTCGCTAAAACACGAGAACGGCTGGACCGATTCGGCTAATTTTGGTTTTGAATTATTTGTGGAAGTCCAGGGAAGGTTTAAAAGGTTAGTAAATACGAAAATAATGTTAGGAATATATTAAAAACAACGATTTTGTTTTCCCTTAGAAACTATTATCCTACCCGTCAAACAATTGTTGATCGTTCTGCCGTTTAGAAGGCGGTACGGAGTTTGCCGGGTCAGCTAGTCGATATTTAAATATATGATGAAATTATGACCTGAGAGGTACTGCAGAAGAGTGTACTATCAAGTACATATTGGTGTATCGGTATAACGTGTCGGTCAGTAGTGTCAGTACATGTGACCACACAGTGAGACCGTGACGCTGCTCACTTCCGACCGCACTCGTCCTTACCGCAACCTAATACTATTGCTTTGTATTCGCGGCTTAATCGATACTACTTATACAATTACGAATTCGGCAAAAATACTCACTATACACGTGCGTTAGGTATTATTTTACACGAACTTACATGTTTCGGATGCGTACGTGCTTCTCCTTACTTTAGTTTTTCATATTATTATGATAACTGAGACACACAATAAACTAGAGTGTATCAGTTAATAGAGACATTAAACTGTTCAATTGTCAACGTTCAAGTGTGTCACGTAACGCACTGGTCGTCGAGGACGGACAGCGGACACGTTGTGTGAACATGACGACATGTTTGGGTACATCCACAGGTATCGCGCTCAAGACCCCCGCGATGAAGAAGAACCTCGACAAGGTGATGGGCAAGTGGAACGACATGCAGTCCAAGAGCCAGCTGTTCGTCGAAAGGTAACTAAAAATAAACTTAAAACTAGTATAAATATTATTAGTAGTAGTATAAATATTTTGCTTCTACTATCATTCCACGAAAGGTTTTTGTCGTTTGTAAATACATGTTAGTTAAATATTGTTTACCATTAAACCGGTAATTGTGTTCGCAGACTGAAGTTCGTGGAGACGGTGATGAACAGCATGGAGGAGAACAACCAAACGATCTCGGAGATGGAGCTGAAGCTGGCGCAGTTCAGCGACCTGCCCAACGACCTGCAACTACTTAAAGATGTAACTGTTTACTTATAATGCGTACCTTCACTTGTTTTTAACATCGATAGCCCACAGACTGACAGATGAGACATCCGTCTGCCTCGCACCGCCACTGCGATGGTGATAGTCAGCCGGCCAGGTAGGGAAGCCATCAGAAAATAACCAGGACTCCTTTTAAAATGTTTGCTAGGAATTAAAATAATCCCAATACCCCCACCCTGTAATAACCGAGCCGAATGTTCCGCGACAGATGCACGAGGACCTGCTCCGCATGCAGGTAGCGGTGAGCAAGCAGCAGGTGCAGGTGGACCAGATGAACGACGACGCGGAGAACTGCAGGCGCTTGGTGGAGAGCTCGCGCGCCGCCCTGCCGCACGCCTCGCTGCCGCGCGCCGGCAAGCACGTCGACCTGGAGCGACTCGACAAGGAGGTCACTCAGCTCAACAGCCGCTGGAACAACGTGTGCACTCAGCTGGCCGAGAGGTCTGTTCGGTCCTACTGTATACCGTTTGCACTTAATGTCTGGGATCGAGGATCAAGTTGTCAAGCTCAAGACACTGAGCTCCATGCGAACACCGAAATGAGTTTGGACATCGATTGCTACATTTGAGATTGTTGTGTTTCGTAATTGAAACTATTGCAACCGGTTGCGTTGTCGTCTACAGTAGTCCACTGTAGACGGAACACCACTCGGAAGGTACAATGCTGCTCCATATAATTTTCCAGCTGAAATTTTATGAGATCTGGCAAATATAAATATGCGGGTCGTACAGTTGATAGCTGCGATAACTTTTAATTGTAATACCCATACAATTATTGTTATAGCCGTACACCCAACAAAGAAATGTTTTCGTATGGTAGCCGAAGTTTTCTAAAAGGGACGTAGGACCGCGACCGCTACTGGGGAAGGGAGTTACGGAACTATGTCCTGTAAAGGATTTTGTATCGGAAGGATGACGAGGTCGGTGCGGTGTCTGTAGATGAAACTAGTGAACATAACTCCCGTTAACAGACTGCGCAGCTGCGAAGCGGCGTACCAGCTGCTGCGGAACTACAACGCGGGCCTTGAGAAGGAAGCCGAGTGGATCGAGGACGCGTACAGCAAGCTGCAGGCGCAGCCGCCGCTGGAAGTGCGGCCCAAGGAGCAGTTCGAGCCCACCAGGGTGAGTCTTGGGAACTTACATCGACGTCTACATCCGACTGCAGATTGGCTGACTTTACACACCTCGGAGAACATCACGGAGAACTCTCAGGTGCGCAGGTTCACCCAAGATGTCTCCCTTCACCGAAGCGGATGATAATTATTTTTTAACGCGTAAGCGATTTTCTGAAAATTCATAGATGAGGGCAGGTCTCGAATTCAAGCCCTTCAGTTCGGGTGATCGACGTCACACCAACAGAGTAACATGGACGTTCAAGATCTGCACACCAATTTAACAGGAGACCACGGGTAGCGAGATTGTTGTCGGCGGTTTGAGGAGCTGTACAGTTTGAGGTGGACCCAATAGTAACGTTCACGTAATTCAGCTCGGTCAGTTGATGTGAAGTGGATCGACAGCAGACAGTCGGTTTGGGCATCGGAGGTGACGGGGGACCGCCGAGACGAGCGAACAGTGCGGGCCCCGCTGCAGTTGTATATTTAGTTCCCCGCTACATGCCGCTGTTGTCATCAGTTTCACCCCCCCGTGTACCGACGGACCGAACGGCGACTGTGTTCGACGGTGTGCTCGTTGTCATGTCGACGATTGATCCAATGTCGTTATTTTAAAAATTATTTGTTGTTGTCTGGTGATATTCGGATGTTTCGGCTTTTGCCTCGAAGGTTTGTTGCACATATAATAATACATTTTAAAATCAGAAGCATGTTGTACAGCGCGTAGGGTGCCCGATAACGGGTGACGACTGGTAATTTGTGAACTTAACTATATATTATACTGCATGTTTATTCTCGTCAATTAATATTCAATATGGAATTGGACACGTCGAGGAGAAAATGTTTAAGAATTAAAACATTTTAATCATAGGTCCCTTCACATACTCACGTTTAATACTAGGTGATCGATCAATGGTTTATGTTCCCCCCTCCCCCTCCACGGATCCATCCTTTCGGACCCGACGTAACAAAATCGTTTCATGAAAATTTGGTTTCTAATATGTGACGGGTGTTAACGGCACGAGGTTCACCATCGTACGCACCCGTGACTAATGTGGGGGACGCGTTGTGGTCACGTTGCAGAGCCTGTTGACCGGCGTCGTGGAGAGGACGCCCAAGATAGAGAAGGTGAACGTGGACGGCGGCAGGTTCATCCGGGAGGCCAAGGTAACGTCACCGTCGTCACCGGACGCGGTTTATTTAATTTGTGACGTTTTGTGGAAGTGTCTGCGTCGTCTGTCACGGCGACAGCTAGCAAACTTATTGAAGATATATATTTTGTTCAATGTTTCTGGTAATAAAACATGTTTTTAATGTTGACCAATTTCAATAGGAACTTTGAAACGCTTCCACGGGACGTCGTTACCTTCCTATTTTGTTTATTTGAAAGGTTCCATCTGTTGAAAGGTTATGTGAGGTGACGTTAGGTCGGTCCGGCGTTCGCCTGTGTTGTCTCTGTCTGTGTGTGTGTGGAGCGAGTGCATGTCGCTCCTCGCGCCCTCTCGCGGTACCTCGCCGATATATACTGCACGTATGGTCGCTTACACGCACAACGTATGAACGCTTTCGCACTAACCTAACCTAACCACCGCTCGGTGCATCATTTGCTGTCTTAATCACCTAAAAGTCGATTTAAAACTATTTACGTTGTAGACTGTCGTCATAAGCAAATGTTAAACAGTCAGTTTCGCGTCTCTTAAAAATCTACTTTTGTGGTTAATCCCTCCACTAAAACATTAAAGGCTTCATTAAATAAATCTGCTTTCAATCTACTAACACTAATAAAACCTATGAAAGCGGGAAGTTTGTGTGATAGATTGCATTCCCTCGTACCTCGAACCGGCAACGTATGGCTGCCGCGACCCGCGACCCGCGACCCGCACCCTGTCACTAAACAACCCCCGGCCCCACGGCCGCTCACTCGTATGTCACTTGTGTCGCTTCCCTGTCCTTCTACTTCATAATCATAAGAACTAAGCTCGTTTGTGATAAAAGTCAGTATAAACATGTCATTTTAAATGTATACCAAGATTCCATTAGTAACGAATACTGACAAAGTGTAGTCGATGTAAACGGTAAGCTTTGCATGTGTCGTGTGGCTGTCGATGTGGTCGGTGTGCTTGGGGACAATGCACGAACCTTGGGTGTCGCACGCTTGGACTGTTCCCTCCCCCCCCCCCCCATTCCCCGGGGCGGCTGCGGCTGGACTCCGCTACGTTACCTGTGAACATTACATTACCCGTTGTCTTCTACTCGTAGAGTGAATGTGTCCGGAGTGACGATCGATGGAGTGATGGTGAATGATGATTGATAAAGTTCGTGTTTCAAATGTTAACTGAACATAGTTTAGGAACATACTTGTAGGTAACGTGTGAAAGAAACATTGTGTGAGGTGGAAATTATTACTGACGATGATTTGAATCGCTTAACTTACATACGGGTGACTGTTTCTGATTAAACTATAAAATTTTAAAGGCATCCTTAGATGTACATATTTAACTTTATTGAGTGACTGCAATAACAAAATAATAATTGGAAGCAGCGACCCGTGACTAACCGTCCCTCGCTAACCGCGGCCGCGTAACAACCTAGATCAATACGTCGCGCTGTCAGCGGTACGCCGAGTGGTTGTGCGAGGAGGTGCACCCCTCGCTGGACGTGCGGCAGCTGCGGCGCCGCCCGGAGCGCCCGGAGCCCGGGGCGGAGGCCGTGGCGCGCCAGCTGGATGAGCTCAACGCGAACCACCAGCGGCTGCTCGACCTGCTGTATGAGCGGCTCCGGAGGATAGCGGCCGCCAACCCCGGGGACATTGTCACACTGGTGAGTTCGTTTGTTTGGTACAACACTGTCACCTGTATCATGTTAAAGCTGTCAAACGTCAATATAACCGAAGTATCCACCGTTTGTTCGCTGACGTTTAATGCGTCATGTCATTATCACTATTAAACAAACGTCAGTGCCCCTCCCAACACTTTCAGGTGTTTATAACTTCATGTTAAATAGAGCCATATTCAAGACCGGTGAACGAATGTTTGTCAATATAATTATTTGGCCCGCGCCAATGCCGCGTCGATACCGCTATCGACCCTGGACCCGCAGTTATCATTGGACTACACTACGACGTCGCGTCCACATTAAAGCGAGGGACACGTTGTAAATGCATAGTTTCAGTTTTATTAACCTTTTCGTAATCTGCTTCATTTTCGTTATGCTAATGATGCGTCAAAGTTTAAATGATTTCACCTCTAAGACCTGTACCAAGTAGGTATACGACATACGTACACGACCCTCGCGTGACTTTGGACGATTAATATCTTGCCGCTTTTATATTATACGTCCGTTTAAGACGGTCTATCGTTAGAAATATCGATTGAATAGTTAGAAACAACTTCAGTTAAACCAACTACTCGTGACGGCGGAACTTGTATGATACGATCAATGCGTCGACAGGAACGAGACTTGAGTTTTATATGTTAGATTTTATAGTAATACGAGAAGAAAGCCCGGCTTCGCTGGGATGAAATGCGGCACATGGATTCGCTCAATATTGACGGCAAGACGTTTCGTTTTGTTCTTTGTAATGTAACGCATAAGTTATTCACTACTGAAGATGTCATCCAGTTTCAGT